>JALPMF010000039.1:0-22620 GCA_030704555.1 Heliconius charithonia
GCGAGAAATAGAAACATAAATTTAAGTAAATATTTCATCTCTTCGAGTGGGGATCGAACCCACAACCAGTCAGTTTTACAGTCACACTTCGTGCCACTGCGCTACGACTGGCCTCATACACATATACAAATAAAAAAATATTACAAATTTTATGTTAACGTTAATTGTAGTACATTTCATACAAAATGAGTGCATACGGGCGCATGCAACTTACATTTTTCAACTTTCATAAGTTAGTACCTGAACTAAGTCGACGGACCTAGAATCCTGAAAAAAATTATCGATATAAGACATCTTTCGCGGTCAATGCTCATTTTCACTAATATGTGTACTAATATAACAACTTTTGATTTAAATAAGTTTTATATTTTTCATAATATTATTATGTCACGAAAGTTTTTTGGGTATATTCAAAATATTGAAACTGTTCTAAATATTCTATTTGAAAGTGAATATGAAGAGAATTTTTCATACTTATGCTTAATAACTAGACGTAAGAAAAATATCATATTTATACCAAATTTTATCCGAATTACTTTGCGGTATGGAAATTTTAGTATCGTCCTTAAAACAACAATGTACGTTTTCTGTTAACCAAGATGTTATTGTTATGGATATCGAAAATCGCAGAATCATCAGACCATCAGCCCACTTTAGCAAGTATGAGCTATAGACACCCAAGGATACCTAGGCGATCCTCGAATCCTGTGAGTAAAAAATTCAATAAAAGAGCTACAATCTCTGACTTGAAGTCAGATAAGAATAAAAGTTTTTTTTTATTTTATTTTACTTACCCTAACTCCACAAAAGAGTAAATACAAGTAGATAAAAATTTGTACCTTCCATCTAGGGTAAAGGAGCCAGAAATGTGAAATCCTGGTTATAATGGAGTATTTTTACATGTAATTAAAATGCTGTAGGCATCTTCTTAGTCAAAAATGTTATGGGTATCCTTAATTTACTTTCCCTTGCTATTCTTTTCCGAGCTATTTATTTTCCAGCTCTGACTTTAGAGACATTGCTTAGGCATTTACTACTAAGCATACTAGTAAGAGGATTTTGGATCTAATTCTTGCCAACTGCGATATTTCAAATGTACCTCTGAGCGTACCTATTTAATAGGTCCCAGAGAAATGATTTTTGACACGAAAATTTGGACCCACGATAATAATATATGTATGTGAATCTCTCTATTTTTTTTAAGCTCCGTGAAGCTTCATATCTCGCACATAACAGAGTAGAGGGAACCTGGGTATCTAATGTTACACCACACCCTTCCTATTAAGACATTTCCTTTCCCCACTTTTCCCCACTACGGGACTCAACGCCCCGCTTTACCTCGTCACCAGACCGCGGAAACGAAATTATTTAATATTTTATTTTTAATTCTAACTAACACTGGATTTATACTATAGGTCATAAGTACTGATTTTATCCTATTAAAGGAAAATGCCTCTATCTATCACGTTGGATATCTTTCACTAAGGCAGTATTTTATTATTTCTTATAGTTTAGCTAGAGTGTTATGGCTGTTTATCAGATATTCCAGATATTTAATTTTTATCTTTCAATGGAAAATTTCATTTTAAAATGGAAAATTCTCATTGCGTTTAAGTATCTTATTTAATCAATATAGTTTCACTTTCATTTAAGTATTTTTATTAGAATGCGAGCAATCAAAATCCGCCACTGAAATATAAGATAAAATAGAAACTATTTGCAACTTTGAAAAAAAAGGCAGAAGAGAGATCTGACATTTCAACAAGTGTTTTGAAACAATTATGCCTCAAATTATTTCTTTGGATTATTTCGCATCTGGGGGGTTCATAGGAAACATAACTGCCAATAGAAAAGGCCCTCGATATCGATTTATAATTAAATATAAAACTTTAAAAGGAAGCAGAAGGCCAGTCGTAGGCGTAGCGCAGGGGCAAAACGTGTGACCGTAAACGCGACTGGTAGTGTATATATATTCAAGTAAAACATAAATGATGTGACTAGTGACATTCTTTATCTTGTTAGCAGAACGAGGAAACGAAAAAAAAATTGCCCCGAGTGATATTAAACCCACAACCGCTATTACAATCAAACTGTGTGCCGCTGTGCCACGGCGGCATAAACTTTAAAAATATTCATCGCACTATTCCTATAATATTGATGTAACATACATGAATAAATGAGTTTTATTTAGTTTAAGAAGTAATTACTCGTACGTAGGTAATTGTTGTTGGCCCATGTAGAGCCAAATAGATTTTTGATCTTATAACATTAGGTATATATTTCTCTTCTACGTAATAAACAGTAAAGGTATAAGCTTATTTTGGACTTGTGATATTATGTTTAGCATAACAAGTTCGTCAAGGTTAAATGTCATTATTATTAGTACAATATGGATAATATTCTTATCAGACAGTTCAGTTTTTGGTCTTGGATATCAGAATATTCCTTAAAACATATTATATTAAAAGTAGGTATTATGTTAAAGGTACAAAAAATTGTATATCGACAGAGTTAGTTTAATGCTATTAATAAAAATACGTGTATAATGAGGAGTTACTTTAGTAAATCACGTGCTAGTTGCTTGCGAAGTAGATTAAATGTGTACAGTGGAAAATATATAAAAAAGTCATGAGCTAAAGTAAACGAAGTAAAGAAACCTGTGAAAAAATAACCTATCAATAAATTTAACCGATTTTATTACAATGAAAACATTACGTACAAAGGTATAGGCCTTTTTTAATACATTAAAATAAATTATTTCCAATTTTTTAAAGTAAAATTTTTATCCGCATGAATTACATCATCTTTAAACGCTTAAACTTTTGCTCAAGACCCTTTGAACAAGTAGAACGTGTGAAATAATAAGTCATGGCGCTAATTAAACAGTGTCGTGCTCATAGGTACCTATCTATCCTGTTGAAGACTGGCAGTTGCGTGGGCGTCTCGTGATTACAGTAATTATTAAAGCATGTCTTGTAAAGGTGTAAGTTTCAAATAATTAGTCATTATATGTAAGCTAGTCCAGAAATATTACGATAACTTACTTAGAGCCATCTCTTCAAGCCTAAAGTGCGCCAAGGTAGCACAAAACAAAAGGAAACGCCACAAAATATTTTCAGAGCGGACATTAAAACTTTTTAAAAGAAGACAATATCTTCAAAAAAGTTCAAATAAAACAATAGCAACGAGAAATGAAATCTCAGCACTTTACAAGCTTGTAAACAAATACATGAAAAAGGACTACACAATTTACAGATATAAAACTATTGAAAAACATCTAGGCCGAACTGGAAGTACAAAAAAGGCATACAAAGAGCTGAAACCAAATAAAACTTGGATCAAAGAGCTAAAGAGAGGGGAAATAACCAAAAATAACCGCAGCGACATTATCAGTATAGCCACAGAGTTCTACAGAGATCTCTACAGCACAAAAGAGCTAGAAGACACCAGCCACGAGAACCTAAATAACAGCATCAATACTAACACACTAACAAGACTCCAATTTAAAGAAAGTGACGTAATTGAGGCATTGAACAGACTGAAATTAGACAAAAGCCCAGGCTCAGACAGCATAACAAACGAAATTCTAAAGATAGCTACCCCAATACTAGTTTCACCCTTAACATGTTTATTTAATTCCATTCTCAAATCTGGAGAAACACCCACTGAATGGTCTGAATCGAATATAATATTGTTATATAAAAAAGGAGACCCAAATGATATTGAGAACTACAGACCTATAAGTCTGCTGCCGAGCTTATATAAGCTATTTTCTACAATCCTGACCAAAAAAATTAGCTCTACTTTAGAAATAATACAACCCGTCGAACAGGCAGGATTTAGAAGAGGCTTCTCCACCATCGACCACATACACACACTAGAACTTGTCATCGAAAAATACCAAGAAAGAAACAGACCCTTGTACTTGGCATATATCGACTACAGAAAAGCATTCGATTCGGTGTCACACAGCTTTATCTGGGAAACTCTAACAACACAGAACGTGGAAATTGAATATATAAGAGTAATTAAAAGTATATACAAGAAGAGTAAAAGTAGAGTTAAACTAGAAACAGCCGGCTGCTGGTTCCCTGTGAAGAGAGGTGTAAGGCAAGGGGACCCACTGTCACCTATACTATTTATAGCCACACTAGAGTCGATTATAAGCAAGCTTGACTGGAATGAATGCGGTATAAAAGTAAACACTAAATATTTAAGCCATCTACGTTTTGCCGACGACTTGGTGCTTATATCAGAGAAAGGAAAGGAATTACAACATATGATAGAGTCACTAAATAAAGCTAGCATGCTCGCAGGGCTAACTATTAATCTCGCTAAGACTATGGTAATGACCAACAGCACCAAAGTACAATTATACGTCGACAACGAGCCTCTCCAATATACAGACAAATACATTTACCTAGGTAAACAAATAAGTTTCGACAAACTAAACAACTATCAGGAGATTGAGCGCAGAGCCCAGCTAACATGGAATAAGTACTGGAGCCTTAAGGAAATTTTCAAAAGCGATATGCCAATCAAATTAAAGACTAAGGTCATGAATTCTTGCCTTACACCATGTCTCACCTATGCTTGTCAGACATGGAAGTTCAATAAAAATGTCATGAACAAAATTATAACGTGTCAACGCGGAATGGAGCGGAGTATGTTAAACATAAAATTAAGAGATAAAATAAGACATACAGAAATACGCAACATCACAAAAGCAACAGACGGTTTAACACAGGCTCTTACACTTAAATGGAAATGGGCCGGGCATATATCACGCCTGCAAGATCAAAGGTGGACCAAAAGTGTGACCGAATGGAGGGGGCCAGTGGGCAAAAGAAAGAAAGGGAGGCCTTGCAAAAGATGGGAGGACGATGTAAAGCACACGGCAGGAACAAACTGGATGCAAACAGCGCAATCCAGAGAAAACTGGCTCAATTTGGAGGAGGCCTTTACCCTCAGGGGGGTTCTTACAGAATAGTCACAATATAGCACAATAATACATAATCTATAACTACTAGTCTAACACGCTTAAAAATTTATTATATACAAAGTACTTCTATAACTGTAATTATATATTTTTATTTTTTTGTAAACTTTCTGGAAGAAATAAAAGGCTTTTTTATTTTTATTTATTTATTTTATATGTAAGCTAGCAAACTAAACGATGCAAAAGAACACATTTAAATTTATACAGTCATTCTTATTTTAATATATAATATTTTTATTTTAAAGGAATATGCAAGATTGATTCTGGTTGTTATTGATAGATAAATTTAATATAATAATAATAAATTTAATAAAATAAATTAAATATTGCTCTTATTATATTTTGTAACGATCTATCATTATTTTTAAAGACTAAATTGCATTTAAGTACATTGTGACAATAAACTTATTTTGGGTTTCAAAATGGCATATCAACGTTGTTGGTCACATACAATACATTTACACATATATTTTAAAATACAGATATGTATTTTAGCTTACTAACTATATTTATTTATTACTATAAAGTAAAATTGTATATAATAATATATATTTATTTCTTAGTTAAGCTATTTTAAGTATAAGTATTTAGACTATATAACTAGGCTAAGAAACATAAATAAATATAAATTCTTTAACTAATTATTTAAGTTTGGGAGAGTATTAACTTATTCTATGAGATATTATTGAGATGTATTTGCTATTTCAGTTATAGCATTTGCACAGATTTTGACATAATTTAAAGACTTTAAACTTATTAATCTATATTAATTTGGCAGAAACATTACTCCACTATTTTCATTCTGTTAAAATATTACAAATATTTCATAATACTTTATAAGATCATTTTATAAAGTATTTAAAGCAAATTAATAGGGGAATATTGAATAATTTATAGTCTTGTCGGAAACTCTACCTGATTGATACATTAGTCGTATGGCATAATACCAATCAGTTAAATACAATCATCAATAAATATACGTACCGAGATCAACATGCATCTTAGTGCAGATCTTCGGAATGCATCGACGACCTTCAATTTGACACGACGAGCTGACATTATTGCGTTATGATAGCGATCTCTACATTTGTAGGTTTCTGCCAATGCAATCGGAACCACTAGATATAAGTTTAAACGTCATCAATCTCAAAAAGACTCTATTCTTACTTGCATAAGGATAGTTCGCTTTCATACTGCAGCACGTTACAGGGAAGTGAAATCTAATCCTAATTGGTAGAAACGTGAAACTAACTCTTTCTTTGTAATTCAGATTGTAGTAAAAATTACGTATTATACATGTGTTTGATTTAAGGAAGTGAAATTTTGTTAGATTACGCTGTTACGTTTGGTGATACATAATTATTTGGTTATACATTTAAAAAAAAACGTGTATTATAATATAAGTAAATACAAAAAAAATAGCATTTGTTTCACTAAGTGTAATACTTTTAAGTGTTAAGGATCTTAAATTGTATTTTCCAAGTTAGCTTTACATATTACGTGATCATCTCGAGTGACAATTGCGGTTACGGAATTCTTAATCTTGCATTGGAATGTTGAACCAATAGGTACTTATTGCGTCTAAAAATATTCGCCGGCCGTGTTCCATTAGCGATAGTGATTTAGAATGTATGAAAAAGTGTAGAGCAAATGTAGAGTCATAGCAATAAATTAGGTCAATTAAAAACAATATAACGTGTTGTAAGTTTTTAATGAATTTGCATACATTTAGAAAAAAAATCGGCCAACAGATTTCCATTACGACGGTAACAAGTCAGACGAAGACAAAACATATTAAGACTGGAAAGGAGCCGACAAACAAACGACGCAATTATTAGATGCTGGTAATAAATAGTATAATATACCTACTATAGCTTACTGCTTAATTACTAGGCGTAAGACTTGATAGGAAGAAAAGAATATAAATTTAAATTCTTCTAAATTTTCCCAATGGTATTTATTAGAGAATGATAACTTAGCGACCGCTAAATCTGTTGATATAATCAAAGTCACATTTAAATCACTCGAATTGCAATAAGATAGGTCAATTGTTGTATACATTTTACCCCTGTATTTCATTAAGACCGGGGAATGTAATCCTGTCAGCCATGCCCGACGGTCGTTGATCTAATTGAGCATTTGAGCTGTGCGTGCGTGCTAATGGGCTAATTGCGTACATGAGAGAAGAATTGGTGAGTAACGCGAACGGCAGGACGCGAGTGGTCGTGGGTGGCAGACAGCATGGCTCCACGGCCATAGGTCGTTAATGTGACGATCCATTCCATCATGTGTATTGTGTTCTTGAACGAAAAATGAATCTTGTAATGTTTCAATTTGAGCATTGATTTAATGTAACTTGGTTGATACATGCATAGTATAATTTATTATCCAAATGTTTAAAGAATTTAAATAATTAATTGATAGTTAAATTTATTTATACAACTATAACAAGCTTAAACAACCAATAAGAGTGAGTTGGTAGAGTATCCAATACAACATTATAAAGTAACAACACACATTTATATTCCAGTAAGAAAATAAAATAGTTAAATAATAACACATAAAATATTTTCTAATTAGTATGATTACCAATTGAAAAATAAATTTACCTATAGGTATATTTCTCTTTCTAATATGATTAATGTCAACTGTGTTGCCCATAAAATCAAGCAAGATTGTAATTTAAGTTAGAGTAACCTGAAATTTAGTGTCGTTCGTCATTGTTTATATTTAAAATAATTTGTTTTTTTTTTTTTTTAAATTAAAACAGAAAAGTAAATAGAACAACAACTTAAGTAATAGTAATGTGAGATAAATGTCGATTGAAATCTTCCGAGCTGGTGACTCAATGAGTAGCATAGCTACATTGCATATTGGTTCTCGTATCATAAACAGTTTAATCTACAATAATGACGCAGCATATCTCTTATTATAAGTATTAAAAATTCGATAACCTCAAGAAAAACTGGTATAAAATTCCGAGCAACTTCTAACTTTCGCTGGCAGCGTATAACGGATTGCAAGCGACACGCGCCAAAAAAAAGAATTAAAAAAAAACAAGAACAACAGTTCGTTATTTGCGCGTAACGGCTCCGGTAGCTTGCGAACGATAAGCCATCTCAGTAATTTTAATTTAATGAAGGCAGCTTTATGACAACTTAACAAGGTTTTATTTGAAAACTTAAGTTTGTGCGAACGCTTTCTCTTCTTATTACCACAGAAGTTAAAGTTCTTATGAAAAATCTCGTAGGTATGCTATAATTGGTTTATAAAAAAAATATTAAATGTCTTTATTTCTTATAATGACTAAATTAATTATAAAAATGCAGATAAAGTTCACCAATTTTGTATCAATTGAAACTTAATTTTTTTATATATTATATAAAAATATATTATGTTGTGGACTTATCAACCTTTCGTTATCATATAAAGAATCCACCTTATCATAGTACAAATACTGGAAAATCTAATTCCCTAGGGTAATTGCAGCGCAATGTAATGCTTGGTTTCCAAACTAAATAACCAAAAAAAAATTGTATTTGCATAAATACTACCCACTGTATTATTTTGAAAGATTTATTGTACTTGGAGAATTTAGAATGACGTCATTTAGCAATCACACGTTAATTACTACTTGAAGCTCCAATCCAATATCTTAATTATCAAAATCAAAATAAAGTGGCCACTATGTTGTACAGTATGAAGGAACTCTATAAAAATTATGAAATTTTTCTTTTCTTGCTCTTTCCAGACAGTTTGTAGTTGGGCGCATTTAATTATTCCTGCTTCCATATATCATACCGTTATATTTAAGTCTAAGTTACTTCGTTAGCTACTAACTTTTTAAATTTCTAAAGTTTTTTGCGGTTTTCAGTTCAAAATAAATAGTATTGTAATTAGTAGAGACAAATATTGATATATATGACTAGCTTTTATCTGCGGCTCCGCCCGCATGGTCCAATGGATATGACTAAGAGTTGCTCATGAAAAGATACAGGTAAGTATTGTTAGATTACATCGGAACTACTAACGTGAAGTAGAATGAAGTGTTTCAAATCAAACCAGTAGTTCCTGAGATTAGCGCGTTTAACTAAACAAAACTCTTCCACTCAATATTATTACATTGATTAACAATATAAATGGTTCTTACATTTTTTAAAACTATTGAGTGTCTTTTAATAATTAATTATTGAAAAACAAAAAAAGAAAAACAATATTTGCGAATTTGAACTTTTTGCACGCACGACTGGCTTTCATTTCCTTTATAATGGAATTCCAAGTAGTAACATAAATTTTTTAGCACTATGTGAACTATAGCCTACCTTACCTCGATTTTTTAAGCTTACTTGACAGGACCTTAAAAAATGTACATTTTATGATTTTGATTTACCATAGGAAACGGGTAACGCTAACAAGCCGGCAGTTGTATATTTAGCACAGAAATAATAAAAAAAAGGAAGAAATCTTGAAAAAAAACTCTTAATATACACAATAATTGGATGTCATATATCATATTTATAATACCTAAAAGTGGGTTAAGTTTTTGATCATTTCGTAAATATCTCAGTGATAAAATGTTGATATTTAGACGTCAATTTCCCTAATAACTATTTCTTTACCATTTATATTATTTATACCGAATTTCAATTTTTATCTCAAATTTGTGAATTTTTGTATTGACATTATTTTGTCTTGTACCTGTGATTGGCCTGTTTTCCCTGGTTAGTGAATTTCTGGATTTCCTTAGCCAGAATGCATATTGATCGTATTTTTTATTTTAAATTATGAGAAATATTAACTGTTATACAACGCCAAAAATATATCTAATTCTATTTCCTTTACACTCACTTATCTATCAGATAGATATCTCACTTTCAACATATGAATAAGTTTTTTTTTAATAAAAAATATTTACTTATACTTGAATATATATTTTTTTATTACAAGCATATATAAGGACTCGGAAAAAAATATGAAATTGTACGAATTTTAATTGAACGTTTGTATCTGATAAGGAGCTATAATATTTATTTAAGTCCCGAGCTCTACAAAAAAACGACAAGTGTTAAACTATATACTTAACAATTAATTTGATGTTTTCTTTTTATCAAAAGGTAAAAACTTGATTCGTATATTTTTTATTGAAATCCAAATTAATTTAGTGTATCAATAATCTATTCAAAATGCTAATTGAAGCTGTCATTAATAAAGATATTACTATCAAAACATGTTGTAGTAAAAATGTAGTAGGATTTTTTCTCATATTTTAATTTTTTTTCTCTCATGAAAAACGTTATTTATATCCATATGTTCAGGCACGTGCATTGGCTGTAATCAAAATAAGATCTCACGACACCTGCCGATGCTCCATATCATTGTTAACACACATTCATCACTCAGCCGCGCAACTCACATGTAAGAAACATTATTTCATCGCAATATTTACTTTTATATCGTAATCTTAATTGTTCTATTTGTTATTTAAACATCTGGTGTGCAGGAAATGGATTAAAACGTTTAAGTCCATTTACTGAACGTGAAAAATTTGCAACAAAAGTATTATATTCGACGGAAATACTTTGTTTTCTTTGATAATATTGCTTTTGTATTCTCTTATCGATCACAGTGTAGTTTGTGACTAATGTTATTTTTTTTTAAATATGCCACAGTCGTGACGACGGTTACCTATATAAGAATTGTGATGTATTAGAGAAAAATCTACAAAATTCAATAAAAGGAAATCCAAAAACTGGCATAAAATTAAATTAAATATTTATACAGATTAAGCAATCATATTTAATATATAATTAACATACTTTACAAAATATAATATACCTAGTATACTATATAATTTGTCAACAAATCTATATTCAAATTATTATTAATTAAAAATGATGGAGGGTTAAATACCCTCTCTCGGTGAGGGTATGTTTTAACGGTTTTTATTTAACGGTGGGGATTTCTCGGAAAAATCAAGAAATGGTCCACCATCTCGCTCACCCTTCCCCCACTCAAGATGAGTTCGCCACATAGTCTAGCCTGCTTATAATTACGACTATTTACTTAAACAACGCTCAGTGATTCTGAGGCGCCTTATGTGACATAAATACGCGTCAAAAGCTTAGTGTAGTGTGACAGATAGACAGTGATAAGTGGTTCAATTTGCGATTCGAGAACATTTTTGGAACATTATATTTTTACAAAATTAGGTAAGAATTAAATATAATTAAATAACTAAAATAAATCTTTTTTATATTTTTAGGTATATACTTTGAATATTTTTGTAACATAAAAATATCAATTATTTTAAGTAATAAATAGTAAGTATTAGTAATAGTAATAATTACGTTTATTATGACAGTATTTTTTCTCATGTAAATAATTTACACGACGTAAAAAATGTACACGTAATAAATTATATATAAAAATATAACGATAGCGAGAAAATTTTTGTTAAAATAATTATTATTTCCTTAATAAGCTAATTAGTAAGGTTTAGTAGTAGAGTTCTTATGGTAGAGTTTAGTTATTGTTACAATGAGGTTATCATTAATTAATTTAATTATTACTTTTATACTTTTTATGCTTCCAAAAATGTAAGGTTAGATACAGTTAGTTGAAATACAACATTTTGTAAGTATTAAATATATTTTTTTAGAAAAACCGTGTTGTAAAATATTTCAAAGATATTATAAAAGTGTATAAACATATTAATTTTCTTGGAAACATTCAATATTGTAGCGTAATGTGTGGTTATTTACGAGCTGATATCACTGAATGTGAAATTGATAAAGTAGAAAGTGGCCTTGCGATAAACTCTCATTAACAACATAATATATTGTGTTCATTTCGTGTAACTTTGTTGAAAAAGTCTTTAATTTTCGTGAACACGTTAGTCGACCCATGTGAGGGGCAGTGGGCAGTGGGTAGGTGAGGTGGACGGCCGAGGGGTAGGTGGCCCGGGGCACGATGGCAGTGGGTGGCGGGGTGTGGCGGGGTGTGGCGGGGCGGGGCGCGGCAGGGCCGGCCTGCCGACGCCGCCGCGTCTGGAGCGGCCTCTCATTCCCGCCGCGAGCCCGGCGCTGCTCGCACGTCATGCGCGCACACGCCCCGCCCGCACACGCACGTCGCGCGCGCCGCAGCTCCCGCGCGCCACCACGCGCCAGTGATGTTCCCCGCGCGCTCCGTCGTCATGTGCCAACGGTTCGGTCGTGAACGAGTGCGGTTCCATTTATTCCCGAAGCGTTGACTGTACGCGCTTTCTGCTCGAGCGGAGATATCTCGGATTGCGGATTTTGTGTAACTATCGACGTTGGATGCGTTAAAATTTCGGGTGAGTGAGAGAGCCGAGCGGGCGTGCGCCTGCGGCTGGTTTGACCGCATTATTTTCGAAATACGTACGCCGTGATCCGGTCGACCGCGCTAGAGCGATCAAAACACTATAAAAACAAATACATGTTCGATACCATCTTTACAATATCATTATAATTAGATTTTGTTGTAAACATTTCACTTTTTAACTTATTCTGTTGACAGTAAAATTTAATTTCTAATAATAAACTTTAATTTCTAGTAATGTCCCCATATTCATGTGAATTTACTAGAAAAATGAAATCTGAAAAGACATTAATTGTATGTCGATATCTCGTTGAAGTCTTTTACTCAAGACAATTATTGAACAGCTTAAAGTAAAATTTTGTAATGTATCCAAAAGCTTTTTCTTATGAGTCAGTTGACTGAGATTTTTTTTATATTAATTTACCAAACAATAATAACATAATGAATGCTTTACAAGTTCTGTTTATGAAAAAAAATTTACATATCATCATAATGTAGATACCAATACGAACTTTTAGTTAAAATAATATTATAAATATGAACCAGCTGATTTTACAAAGCAAAGTTTCTTGCATACGTAATAACAACGAATATCATTTGCATTTTCTTAGAATCATTATTATGAATATAAATGTTCAAATTAATTCAAATATCACATTTTCTATGAATATCATATGCACCTACTTAGAAGTGGTCACGACGAGCTATAAAACGCGAAAAGCGAACAACGTTCAAGTATTTAGTTATATTACAATTAGTCTCCTTTGAAATTGAAAAGACTGAAACAACGTTCTTTTTTTCTTTTAATTATATTATTAGTTCAGAATCAAATTATATTAATAATAAATAAATAAATGTATGTAATTTATAGATTATACATAAACATTGTTTAACTATTAAATTGTAGCTGGTTACATTTATGAAACCAGTAGTAGGTAGCTGGTAGGTATTATAGTGTCACAAACAAGACGACTTGTTGGTAAATAAACAAATTATGCAGAAGCTGTAGGTATCAAAGGTTATGTCGAATACTTACCTATTTATCAACCGTTTTATTGAGGTTATAACTTACGTTTCTCGTCGTACAAATCACACAAATAAAACAAGTACGTTTTTAGCATATTAAGCAATTATCGTTTTACATAAACTATAGGCACGTCAGTATATGGTTACTGATATAACCCAAATTGAAATAGAAAGATTTTTATAGTATAATAGATTACCTACAAGCAATATTTTATATACCTGCGTGTATGATGTCTTATATTTAATTACTCTTTAATTGATAATGAGATAATATTTGATGACGATTATGATAAGCTTTATTCCGCTCTAAGAAATCGTTTTGTCAAATTTGTTATATTTAATTTATGTAAAACTATTTTACCCTATTTAATTATTTAATGTAGGCCTTATGCCACCTAAATATCGTTCCTTTTTATTTATTTCCAGTTTTTATCATATAAGGATTTGTTATGTCATAGTGTAGTTAAATTGCCTTATATGGTTAGCTATAAGCTTAGCAAGGCAAACACATTGTTACATGATGTAATACACCAGGTTGTCATCATTTTATTTTTATCAATTGTCATTAGAATTCCTAATACATATGTACACGCATTTAAAATTCATTTTAATAAAAAAGCTTTTAGAACTTTTACGCAAAAGAATAAAATTAAGTTATTTATAATTACTTAGAACGAAATGTAGAATGATCTCGCAGCGGAAATTACATTGTGACGTTTTATTTATTAGGAATAATGAGAAACAAGATAAACCGACTACCGCTCCCGAACAATACTGATCTTTGTTTAGTAGCGACTGTCGACAAATAACCATAGATTAGTCATTAAATGTTATTCATCTTTAAGATTAAGATTATATTAGAAATAAAATGTGGTAATAATTTTCTTTTTCTCTTTGTGCAGGTGGGCCGAGGAGAATTATGCGTGGGGCGTGCGCGTGCGCGGTGGTGTGCGCGTTGGTGGCGCTTTGCGCAGCCACAGGGTTGGACGAGGCGACGCGCGCCGCCGCCGAGAAGCAGCTGCTTGCGCTGCTGGGCATGCCGCGCCGGCCGCCGCCGCGCCAGCGCCCGCCGCCGCCCGTGCCTCGCGCTATGCGTTTGCTCTACGACGAGCGAAAAGCCTTTCCCGCTGCGGCCGCTAACACGGCGCGCTCCTTCTACCATATTCCCACCGAACTCGATGGACGCTTTCCTGGTGAACATCGCTTCCGCCTATACTTCAATATAAGTGCCGTGCCGTCTGACGAAATCGCGAAAGGTGCGGATCTTACTTTCCAGAGGGCTTTGGGAACTACTGGAAAACAAAGGTTAATGCTCTATGACGTTGTAAGACCCGGTCGTAAAGGTCAAAGTGAACCAATTTTGAGGCTTATTGACTCGTTACCACTTCAACCGGGCGAAGGTATTATCACCGCGGATGCCCTGGACGCCACGAGAAGATGGCTTAAGGAGCCAAAGCAAAATCATGGACTTCTAGTTCGAGTTATTGAAGAGGGAGCGGGAAGCAACGCTAAGTTTCCACATGTGCGTGTAAGAAGAAGGGCGACAGAAGCAGAAGAAGAATGGAGGACGTTTCAACCTCTGCTTATGTTATATACAGAAGACGAACGAGCGAGGGTTGCCAGAGAGCGTGGCGAGACACTGCTCACGCGCAACAAGCGCGCCGCGCAACGACGAGGGCACCGCGCACACCATAGGCGCAAGGAGGCCCGCGAGATTTGCCAACGTAGACCACTGTTCGTCGACTTCGCCGACGTCGGCTGGAGTGACTGGATCGTAGCCCCACAGGGTTACGACGCTTACTACTGCCAAGGCGACTGCCCGTTTCCTTTAGCAGATCATCTCAATGGCACGAACCATGCCATCGTACAAACTCTGGTCAATTCAGTGAACCCAGCAGCGGTGCCTAAAGCGTGCTGCGTTCCTACGCAACTTTCCTCTATATCTATGTTATATATGGACGAAGTGAACAATGTGGTGCTTAAAAACTATCAGGACATGATGGTAGTGGGCTGTGGATGCCGATGACGAAGGCGCGGTGCCTCGTGCGGACCTAGTGATAAGTCGTGGACCCAGTGTACATATAGTAGTGGCCTCGAAATTTGTAAATAACCTCTTTGTATATATACTCGTGTAATTATTATTTTATTGAAAGGACAATGTAATAAAAGATATGAATACTAAACATGTATGATTACTTAACACTCCACATTTTCTTAAAATCTATATCAATATAAGAAAAAAATGCCAATATTCCAATCCAAACGTAAAAAAATGGCAGTCAAAGAGCTATCAGATTTAAATAAACTAATATAGAGAACTATAACTATACACTAAGTAATAACTACTATGAAATTCGTTTTTCTTTTATCAATTAAAGCAATCTTTATAAAACAAGATTAATCAGTAAAAAACTTTTTTTTCTGTTACTGGGTCGTGTAGTTAGATTTCAATGGCCTGACTATTCATAACATAGGTACTCGCAGGTGTAGCTCAAAAATATGAACGTTTAATCATAAAAAATAAATAAGAAAAGATTAAAGAACTTAAATTTCATTGTGTCGTCACAATGTTTACTATGAAGTTCAAATCATGAATGGCTGCCATTCATTCTAGCATCATTACTGAAATATAACCTTGAAAATGTAGACAAAATAAATTCTCTTAATAAACGAATCACCATCTATATTTATATACAAACTGAACTACCTAGCTTATGTACTTAACACAAGTGTTTTTGATATATAATATACATTGTATTTTACATCCAATTACTTTAAGTAATTAAATATCAAGTCCCGCAGTCAAATGATGTAAAATTGTAGAGTTCATTTATATGGAGTAAATACTGATACTTATAAGTGAATTAATCTCTTAGAATTTTTATTATACCTAATCATTTAAAAGAGCTTAATTGAAATTCACTCACACAACATTTTATAATCAGAAACACAATAAACATCCTAACCGTCCCTACGCTAAGTAAAATTTGAAAAAGAAGAAGTCGTCAAATGAAGAAAATGACAAAAGCTGAATATCGCGATGAATCTTAATTATAACACTACTAGAGGACTCACGAGACTTTTATAAAGTCGTCGATGAAGAATTTTAAAGACAATATTTAAAGTAAATTCCATTTAAAGTGTGGCAGGTCTCTAAATTTCAAATATTTCGTCACAAGGCGGCGATATATCATGTTTTTGCCCGGGCGAAGGAATGCCCGCCTGTATAATTTGGCCGGCCACCCGGTAACTCCGCGTCTGCCGCGCCCGCCGTCCTACGTCTATATTATCAGTAGATAAATTTAAGCTTTGTCTTTGAATCGTATTTCGTCCTCCCGAAGTATTGCTTTTGTTTTTTGTTATGTTAACAAAAAACTGAGTGGAGGCGAACGAAGTGGGTATAATTTATTTTATAGTCGGCTCGCTCGTAACTCGGCGGTGGACGGCTGGACGCCGATTTATCCCCATCTTGATGTAATTAACGTAAATGGATTGGCCGTGGCCGGTGCCTGTGAGTGTTCGACCCTCCGTGCCTTATGTCTCCTTGTAACGACTCCGACTCCGCCATGTAATATGATTTTATGTGCACTTACCGAATGTATCATTGAATTTATTCTATTGTTATCCGGTGTAAACCAATTAAAAGTATTCACATCCAACCTAAATCGAATGAGGTCGCAAACTCGAATCTCGAGGAACGCGCCGACTTGTCCCTGAGAGAATTATAATTGTTTTGCATTCTTGCACAAGTATAAAAACAAAAGGGCGAGGTACGGCCCCCCGCACTGTTGGTCCTGCAGATCAGACCAAAGTCTGACGACTCGCATTCCCTTCAGACAAAAAGCTACGATTTATTCGGAGTTGGTAATTTTTATCTCTGTGTTCGTTATTAGTGAGCACACTCATTAAAAATATTAAAGATTTTCTTCTGCAACTATTACAGTACATTTGGATATTTTATTTTATAAATAATAACATTTTTATTTATAATGGTAATGTAATAAATAAATATATTTTGATTGAGTTCTGCAACTCAACACGGTGCAGGATACAGCGTGAAGCTAAAACATATTTTAATATAAAGAAGTGAAAACTATTAGAGACGATTGTGTATTTAATGAAAGGTTGTAAAATATCAAAAAGTAGGTGCCGGTCTATCTAATAGTCAAATTAATTGATTGAAAAGGTAAAATGTGTAATGCATAATTAGGTATCATTCATATATACAATGAAACGAGAGGCTGGGAGGCGACAAGAGGCCATCGAACTCGGGTCTCTTCACCAAACCAAATACGAAATATGCACAAATTAAACCTGTTTTGTCTTGCATTACTTTTATTGCTTTTACCTAAATATTTATTTGTAAACTGAAACTGTGTACAGCCAATAGAAAATAAAACATCTTGTATATTCTACAATCACGATTTGCAAATTATCGTATAGTTAATACACGATAGTGATACGCTAGACAATTTTGCGTCTTTAAGGAAAGCTGCGCAATAAACAGCCTACATATACGTATATCTAGTCACTAAGTAATGTATTCTTCTAATTTGACGTAGGAAAATATATATTTTGATTAGTATTATATGTTATACATAAAACATATAAATGCCAGATTTTTCATTAAAATTATGAAATCATTTATTATTTATTACTATTATTAAAAAATAAAAATATTATATTTTTCTCATTTTTCTCCAAACGTGCTGTTGTTCCGTAGGTATGAGATCACCGTGTCCTGCGTAACTTAATACAGGTGAGATTTTATTTTTGTTCCAAAATATTAATTATTATTTTAAAACATATATTAAATATGTATATGGTAGAATAATTATTATATTTTAAATTCGCTAAACGACCGTGAGCTCTCGGCTGGACACACCTTCTTATAACTTGTGAAAATTGTATATCATTAATAGATCTAAGGATATCATATTTATCATCACATATATACATTTTGTACTAAGATATTGTATTATTAATTATTAAAACAAATCAAATCAGCTTCACACTGTATTCCGCACACACCCTCCTGTGTGCAAAGAGAACATAGTGTAAAGATACTTCCCCAATTCCCGCAGAATTCTGGAGGCGTTGCGTGTGAAGTGACGGAGCTCAACGCCACGCTTTACTTTGACACCAGAGCGAAAAAATTTAAATATAGACTTAAATAAATATATCATTTCCCCGAATGGGGATCGAACCCACAACCTGTAACATTCACAGTCGCACTTGTGCCCCTACGCCACGACTGGTTATTATTTATATAACTAAGAAAAATGATTTAAAATACTTAAAGTATATAATTTTAGTACCTGCTACCATGTTCATTAAATGTAGGTTAGCTCTAAGCTTATTCATTGCCTATTTAAATATTAACTTAGATTTGATTGAGGCCTCTATCTCAAATGTTTATTTAGTTTTAGTATGCTTGAACTAGCAAATACTAAAATTATATATTACTTTATCGTTTTTACGTATTTATTAACGTAAGGAGCCGAAATAAAATTTTAGTAAAATTTTTTCGATGATCGCGTGCCACGCTCACAGTCCACGTGCTTGTCCCGTACGCACCTCAATAACAATCTACTTTCACCGTAAGGGCGTCGTCTCATAAGATAATATGTTAGATATAACAGCGGAAAATTCCAAAAAGTCGTGGCTATTTCAATCGCGAAACTCTAATAACTTAACGAAACATCGGAATTATAAATAACTGTGGCATATCTATTATTTATCCGATACAAATTATTAGTTCTAATACTTGATTGATAAACCAAATATTTAAAAAACGTCCTAATAAAATCGACATCTACTATATATTTTTTTTTTGTAACATAAAAAAATTATAGAACACTATGTGTATTTCAATAGTATTTTATTACGTTATATAAACGGTAAAATCCAATTAAACAATAATATAATATAGCGTAAAGTTAGAAACTTGGACTAGATAATATCATCCGGCTGCGATAAGAAGTAAAAATGGTAGTGTTATGATTGTGGCATGTCACGTGCGCTGGCCGTATAACGGTGGTGACATATCTAACCGGCCGCCGGCTCGTTGTCGGATGCTCGCTCCACAGACAACTTCGGGGATCCACACCGTGTAGCTGTACAACTGCATTCGTTTGGTTGCTTTATGATGAATCTATGAAGAAAATTAATGAATAAACCATTCTTTAACGTTATGTTGCACAAACGTGAATGGTTGTTTGTTCAATTTCCACTCGAGGAAATTGTGTATTTAATTTTGTTTTTTGTTTTCTTCGCTCTTGTGTGGAGGCAAAGCGCAACGTTGAGGTATGCCACTAAATAAATTAAAGAAAAATTGGGGAACGGAGTGTCCTAACACTAGGTTCCCCTTTTCTTCCTGCTGTTTGCAGGATACAGCGTGACGAAAACAAAAGCGCGTCTCTACCAGAAATTACATGGAACTGTGAGCATTTGAATGAAGCTTGTTCAGTACGTGTTTACTGCCTACATACTCTACTGTACACTAGACAGACATAAACAGTAATTTATTTCTGGCAACGAACCCGCGTCCTTGGCGTCGACCTTATATTGCGCAACACCGGTTTTGAAATGCGCACACGCACCGTCTATGTACGTATATATTAGTAAATTGATAAGCGATGATACGTTTGCCTCAAAACTTTTTTAAAATCACTTTTGAATTAGAACGCCGTATTGATGTAGAGAAATTATATCTAAATGAAACTTCTACATACAGACTTACCTATAGTGAAATAAATTAGAAGAAAACAAAAAATAGGCATAATGCGATTTTGTCGATAATTTTTTATTATTATACGTATAATAATTAACATCTTCTGTAATTAATTATAAGAAGAAATTGTAAACTTTTCAATAAAATAATGGGGCATTAAAGCAAAACTTCAGAAATGTTTAAGCTGTAAATCCAAAACGTTCTTTGGCAGCAACTTCATTGACATCAAAATGTGAATTCCTGTACAGAATGTATAATGCACAAATATTTGTCACAAACGTAAGTGAATAATACTTTTTAGTCCTATCACGGATTATTCACTATCCATAGACTAACATGTATGCCGTTCTTTTTGGGCTATATTATATCTTGGTATTATATTTTTAGCTAGGCCGGTCGTGGCGCAGTGGCACGAAGTGGGACTGTAAAACCGACTGCTTGTGGGTTCGATCCCCATTCGAGGAGATGAAATATTTACTTAAATTTATATTTCCATTTCTTCGCTCTAGTGTCGAGGAATAAGCGCGGCGTTGAGTTCTGCCACTCAACACGCAATGCCTCCAAAATTCGGCAGAAAGTGGGGATTGGAGTGTCTTAACACTAGGTTCCCTCTGCCTACCCTGCTGTGTGCAGGATACAGCGTGAAGCTGATTTATTTTTATTTTGATATTTTTAGCTTAATCCCTATGTGGTCCCTATGTGTAGGTTATTGGTGAAAGGATTCCTTCGCCTCTCTGAGTACCAAACGGCGAAGCCTTGATGTTTTCTATTTAGGGAAAATGTCTACATATTTCGAAAAGTTAAGTCAGCTTTCGTAGGGCTATGCCTATAGTCTCCTATGGATGCACAGATCGAGAATAAAGACAAAATAGACGTCACCATCGCTTATTGATTCATCAAGGCTTCGTCTCTGTAACACGTTGAGACTTTGCTAATTTTCTCACTTTATTTAACAAACGTTTTGTTTTTGTGGATTTTTGTGTTTATTTATGCAAACGGAAATTTGTTTTGTTTTTGAAGTTTGTTTAAATATTTTAGAGTTCATTTGGATATTTGTAAATATATAATGTAGTACCTACATATTTAAATTATCAAATTCAAACAATATAGAGGCTAGTCGTGGCGCAGGGGCACGAAGTGTGACTGTAAAACCGACAGGTTGTGAGTTCGATCCCTACTCGAGGAGATGAAATATTTACTAAAATTTATATTTCCATTTCTTTGCTCTGGTGTCGAGGCAAAGCGCGGCGTTGAGTTCTGCCACTCAACACGCAAGGTCTCCAGAATTCGGCAGAAAGTAATGTCTTAACACTAGGTTCCCTTTGCCTTCTGTGTGATACAGCGTGAAACTGATTTATTTTTATTTATTTTAAATAATACAGACAATTAAAAAAAAATAAAAAAAATATATATAAAATCATTAAAAAAATCTGGGTTTTTCATTTACTATTCAAAAATAATTTTACAATAATTAAATATGTAAGAAACAGCTAAAATAACAGATTATTTTTTACCTAGAAGCAATTACATACTTTCGTTTTCCGGCAGTTAAAAAGTTGTATTATTTTTGAAAAGTTATTAAAAATTTGATTTCCGCCTCACATTGTATCCCGTACGTAACACGGTAGACAGAGCCTGGGAGCCTAATGGTAATACATAGGGTTTCCATTAAAACGCTTCCGTTCCTAACTTTCTGCCGCCGCGCATTGTCTCGATAGCGAAGTAATGAAAACATTAAAAAATCATTATTATTATTTCCCAAGTAGAAATCGAACTAATAACCGTCACGTCACGTTTACAGTCGTAAACTTCTGCTTCTTGTGCTTATCAACAATATATTTTATTAACATTTTTCTTACGACCAAGGATTTCATATCTATAAATATATTCAATTATTACATTTATATATTATAACAATAAAATGAACACATTATTTTCCTCTTGTTACATATTACATAATAAATAATCAAACGCAAACGAGGTGAATTTAGAATGAGTAAACAATGGTTTACAGGAATAATAAATAATTGATGGGTTCTTTGTTTTTGTATTGTTTTTTCATTGAAAACGCGTTACTTATGTTGGAATATACCTTATATTTATCTTATTTAAAGATACACAAAACGTTATTTCTCTTATCATCACATATTTTTAGTTAAATTGATAATCACAACAACAACTAACAACATAGATATTCACATTAAAATCATAAAACGAGTAGATATAATATGGAGGCTACATCGATGCCACATCCACGTTGTCGTGTTTGTCGCGTTGTTGGTGCACACTTGCACAGTTCTCGTATAGTGAAAGTGGCAGCAAGCCCCTGGGCTCTCAGCGAGCGAAGGCCGATGCGCGTCGATTCGAGTAAATAATATTCACAGAATTAACAGAGAGCTGGCATTAAAATGATAAGTTGTGCTATTTATTATACACAAACTCTTTATGTGACCGTTGGAAGCCATTAACAAAATAAATATAGAGAACTATCATTTGTTATATATATATATTTTTTAATTATTTT
>JALPMF010000039.1:22814-92413 GCA_030704555.1 Heliconius charithonia
AGTGGCGGATTTTGATTGCTCGCATTCTAATAAAAATACTTAAATGAAAGTGAAACTATATTGATTAAATAAGATACTTAAACGCAATGAGAATTTTCCATTTTAAAATGAAATTTTCCATTGAAAGATAAAAATTAAATATCTGGAATATCTGATAAACAGCCATAACACTCTAGCTAAACTATAAGAAATAATAAAATACTGCCTTAGTGAAAGATATCCAACGTGATAGATAGAGGCATTTTCCTTTAATAGGATAAAATCAGTACTTATGACCTATAGTATAAATCCAGTGTTAGTTAGAATTAAAAATAAAATATTAAATAATTTCGTTTCCGCGGTCTGGTGACGAGGTAAAGCGGGGCGTTGAGTCCCGTAGTGGGGAAAAGTGGGGAAAGGAAATGTCTTAATAGGAAGGGTGTGGTGTAACATTAGATACCCAGGTTCCCTCTACTCTGTTATGTGCGAGATATGAAGCTTCACGGAGCTTAAAAAAAATAGAGAGATTCACATACATATATTATTATCGTGGGTCCAAATTTTCGTGTCAAAAATCATTTCTCTGGGACCTATTAAATAGGTACGCTCAGAGGTACATTTGAAATATCGCAGTTGGCAAGAATTAGATCCAAAATCCTCTTACTAGTATGCTTAGTAGTAAATGCCTAAGCAATGTCTCTAAAGTCAGAGCTGGAAAATAAATAGCTCGGAAAAGAATAGCAAGGGAAAGTAAATTAAGGATACCCATAACATTTTTGACTAAGAAGATGCCTACAGCATTTTAATTACATGTAAAAATACTCCATTATAACCAGGATTTCACATTTCTGGCTCCTTTACCCTAGATGGAAGGTACAAATTTTTATCTACTTGTATTTACTCTTTTGTGGAGTTAGGGTAAGTAAAATAAAATAAAAAAAAACTTTTATTCTTATCTGACTTCAAGTCAGAGATTGTAGCTCTTTTATTGAATTTTTTACTCACAGGATTCGAGGATCGCCTAGGTATCCTTGGGTGTCTATAGCTCATACTTGCTAAAGTGGGCTGATGGTCTGATGATTCTGCGATTTTCGATATCCATAACAATAACATCTTGGTTAACAGAAAACGTACATTGTTGTTTTAAGGACGATACTAAAATTTCCATACCGCAAAGTAATTCGGATAAAATTTGGTATAAATATGATATTTTTCTTACGTCTAGTTATTAAGCATAAGTATGAAAAATTCTCTTCATATTCACTTTCAAATAGAATATTTAGAACAGTTTCAATATTTTGAATATACCCAAAAAACTTTCGTGACATAATAATATTATGAAAAATATAAAACTTATTTAAATCAAAAGTTGTTATATTAGTACACATATTAGTGAAAATGAGCATTGACCGCGAAAGATGTCTTATATCGATAATTTTTTTCAGGATTCTAGGTCCGTCGACTTAGTTCAGGTACTAACTTATGAAAGTTGAAAAATGTAAGTTGCATGCGCCCGTATGCACTCATTTTGTATGAAATGTACTACAATTAACGTTAACATAAAATTTGTAATATTTTTTTATTTGTATATGTGTATGAGGCCAGTCGTAGCGCAGTGGCACGAAGTGTGACTGTAAAACTGACTGGTTGTGGGTTCGATCCCCACTCGAAGAGATGAAATATTTACTTAAATTTATGTTTCTATTTCTCGCTCTGGTGTCAAGGCTAAGCGCGGCGTTGAGTTCTGCCACTCAACACGCAATGCCTCCAGAATTCGGCAGAATGTGGGGAACGGAGTTTCTTAACACTAGGTTCCCTCTGCCTACCCTGCTGTGTGCGGGATACAGCGTAAAGTGATTTATTTATTTATTTATTTAATATAAATATAAGTTGCCATTTCGCCAAAATTCCTTTGATTCAGTAAGTTCTTACTTCTAGCCAAATATCATAAATGTAGAGTATTAAGTTATGCAAAATGCTTGTGTCTTTTAATGACGTTGACTTAAAGGCCTAATTTTTCTGATTCAGTTTTCGTCCTTCTCCACGGTATCGTAGACCTGAATGTTTTATTTTAATTTCAGCTTGGTACCTTCACGTGAAAGTCCTCCACAGAAACTAATGGTTATTATTGCAAAAATCTTCTTGTATTGCATAGTTCGTGTATCGAGGAAAGAAAACATACTTAAATAAGATGTGATCTTTATATTTATAAAAATTGCCCTGCCCTCTGGTGTCGAGGCAAAGCGAAATTTTATGGCGAAAATTTTAATTTCTTTGCGTGCACTGTAATAATTATTGGTCAAAAAATATAAAATATTAAAGATTCTCATTGATAAAATAAACTTTGAGATAACATGTAATTATTTTACAATAAATATTCTTAGTTGAAATTATTAACATATTGAGATTACTACTGGACGTGGACGCGAGATCACATGTGTGAACGTGAGATCACATTTGTGGATAAGAGCACATGTGAGAATGTGAGATCGTAAGTGAGAATGTGAGATAACAGGAATGGAAGAGAGATCACATGTGAGGATGGGAGATCACATATAAGGACGTGAGATCACATGTGGGGACGAGAGATAACTTGTCTGCATGAGAGATCCTATTTGCTGACTTCAGATCACATTTGTGGATGTGAGAACATGTGTGGGTGAGAGATTACATATATGGTGACATAAGAAATGTGGATGTTGACAGTGGTTTTTTACATTATTATCCGAATTAGTAGTTCAACAGTTTTAATATAATGGTGAGTGTAACAAATAAAAATAGTCACCATATTGCGAGCATATATACATTAGGTAGGTGAAAGGTCAATTAGTTATACTTTTACTTTTACGTACTTTTTTAAGAACGTTCGAAAAAACGAAGGAACAAAAAAAACTGAAATTAAAATATTAAATATTGCCTCGAGTGGCAATCGAACCCACCACCTGTAGCATTTACAGTCACATGCTTGTGTCCCTACGCCACGACTGAATAAGAAAAAGAAGAAGAGTATTTTAAATATATATATATATATATATTTCTTCATAACAAATAGTAGGTATATAGGCACATAGGTAAGAATTTTAGTGTAGGGCGGTGCGGCATAAAATCAGAACAGCGTGAACGTGTTGGTTTTGCTTCGTTGATCACCAATCATTGATGCATTTTTCCTAGGTTTATGAATAAAATACTAGTAGGTGGGCAATTTATTATTGCAATTCGACTTTGGTACATGTATTATGTATTTGAGTGGTTGATGATGATGATTTTAAATTTAATTACTATAGATAAAGTGTCATGAATAACAAAAAATAAATAAAACAAACAATCAAATAAAATATATCGCCATTGAAAAGTTACATCCTATCGAAACAAATGAACCGACCAGAAAAATAAATCCTTCGTGCTCTACATTTCCACCATGTAAAATCAAAATAATGCGTGATTTTTACACAAACAATAGGAATAAAAGTTTAGCTGTAGAGTAAATATTTAATATATTTCCTTGAAAAAAAAAAGCAATGCGAAAGACGACAACTTTTTATTTCGGATAAATAAATATTGCAATGTTGTGGCATTTATTTTAACATCTTTTATTAGCCAACTTAAAGCATTGCTTATATAAAAAAAATAGAATATCTACAGAACGTGGGACAGCTTTATAACTTTATTCTTTTGAAGGCAAAGTAAAAAAAAACACACATACTGCTAACTTTTACATATATATTTTTGGTGAAATTAAATATTATTATATATTAATTATAATATAAATTAATTTTGGTGGAAAGAATTCTAATCGAAGGGCATGCTTATTTCCTCTGATTTCTATAAATCAGAATTGTTCGTATTTTAAAATATGAGTAAGTTCCAGGTATATTTTAATTTTAAACAAAACACTGATATAATCAGCCTGATGAGATAAAATGTTTCAAGTTCAAATATTTCGTGAATTATAGTGGAAAACAGATTAATTTCTTATGGGTGTTGCTATCTCACCGTGACACATCAGTCGGAATCCATCTCTGAGTGCCCAACAGAGATGACCAACTGTTAATGCTAAGGAAAACTAAACTGGGTATATATTGGATTGGATGTAACCAAGATTGGAGTTTGAACTCGTTAAATGAGAGTACTGGACGACCGCCTTTTCAACAGACTCAAATTGAATATTCGTCGCTAAAGTAGCGCAATAGAACAACGTCTGGTTGTGAAACATTATGTTAATCTATATTAACTTACTACTGGCTTACAGCCATCTTGTTGATGGTTTTAAGTGCACTTGAGTATTCTTCCCCAACTCTTCTATGCGGGAAAAGTCGTGAAGATGCCTAGATATTTTTTATGCGCTACACGATTCCTACATTATTATTTTTTTGTAAATTTATTTTACACCCAAGATTACCTGTAAAACATCACTAATAGTGATAAGGTCGTCTTTGCATGCTAGTTATATTTCTACAAATATCGATTCTATTTTTTATGTACTTATAGTTTGTGTGTGCAAAGAAACGAAAGAATTTTATCTATTTATCTATCTTTTTAAATAGTTAGTTAATACAAGAGGAAATACAAAATGGATTTTTAAATAAATCAATTCACTGGCAAAATCCTTGCATTGGCTTTCAATCTCTAATAGACAAATCTTTTTATTGATATCGCAAAGCATATGCCCTTATTTTGTAACGATTCAAAATTAAAGTTACTTGTAAAATAAATATTTATCTCATCATGTCCGCGATACATCTGCTCAACTGTACTATGTAACGGGAACAAAAACCTAAAATAACCAATTGTCATGCTATATGGAATGTGGCAGACAGACAAGCATGTATTTTTTTTTAAATAAATCGATGTAACAAAATGCAAATAACTTAATAGTAATAGAGAACAATAATAAATGTAGTGATACATATAATTGAGGATATTAACTACTTTAATATGTCCTTTTTTAATAATATCTTTTATCATTTGCCTCGTTCCATATGCATTATATATGGCATAAAGGGAATGACGCAAATTAAACTGACTTCCTTGCAATTTTCCTGTTTCTTCATTCAATAAATGAAAACTATACTGAGAAACGAGACAATTCTGTTACATACTACGGTTCCTATTCTATTAAGCATTTAATTAATGATACAATAAAGCCGAGATGACCTTTGCATTCTAGTAAGTAATCCTAGAGACCGCAGAGGTCAAGATCATAATATAATTTCAAATGGCTGACCATAGTATGCCAGATTCTCGTTCTGGAGCATGTATTATTAACAATTTATTTTGGTTTCTGGTACCGTATTATGTTATTCTTGTTTAGTAAACAAGTTTTGTTTTACTGGATATTTGAATCATATAAATGATATCCTTATTAGTACTTCAGTAAGTGATTTGTAGAGTTGGCTTTAACTAGTAAGTAATGCAATTTGTGTTTTATAAACATTTATTCCCTATTCATATATCTTACATATTTACAGGAAATTTTATTGTGCAGTTTAATTATAAGCATCAATTAGTTATTGTAATGTCGTCTACTCTATAAATGTATTTGATATAAAGTAAATTAGGTCAAGCTTAATATACCTTAGGCTTCAGTTCCGGCAGTCGTCATACAGTTTTGATGGCTACAATTTTTTTTTATTTGGATGTGAAATCATGTTCGTCTTTGCTATTTTAAGCAATAGATTTTTTTATAAATACGTAGCGCCATGATATGTAAACTATAGAGTTATCTAATTTATTTTATGACTTAAATAAACGAGACGCGTTTGTGACGTTGTTAGGTTAGTGGAGACATAACAGGTTAGACTAGTTAACTTAAGATAGATCAAAGAAACTGTTTTAGCACGTTACTGTAGACTATTTTAATACTTGCTTACGAAGCAAATTTTCCTTAGTATCTATCCAATTTACACATTTCTATTAGACATTATTTTTAATAGAAATATGCAGACTCGTGAGTGATACAAGGTGCTACTTTTAATACTGTTTTTTTTGCATTGTGCCAAGATTGTCGTTAATTTTATTCGTAATGTAATATTTTTTGATATTTATTTTTAATGTCAATATTGTACCCATTAATATATTTCCCATATTATCTCATATTTTAGGTGTTATATCACCATAATAAGAACATGTCAGATCATAACTGGATATTACGCAAGTAGAAACTTTATTAAACGTCGACAGTGCCACACACAATATCAAAACTTTATTAATAAAACCATATCAACGCTTTATTATTAGGAAAATAAAATTATTGATAAGTAAAAAATTGTTAATAAATACTTGTTTATTTAACATACGTGGATCATTTCACGTCGTGCAGAAGGTGAGCGCGCTGGGGCGGCGGCGACGACGCAGGCGCAGGCGCGCCGGCCTGCTCGCGGAGCACACCAGAGGAGATGCGAGCGCTGATCGAAAGTTCGATGCAAGATCGAGCGCGCATATGTAAATATCGGCACATTTACAAGCGAAAGGGTTCACCAGAGCGGCGCACTAACGCAGTGTTGCGCGGGAACCAGTCCGGTGAGATTCCTTCGACGTCCGATAGAAAAATGTCGAATGAACTTTGGGTCCAACACTTGCCGCGAATGTCTGATACGCGACGCGGCCGCCACTCGACTGCCGCCCTCCGCTCGCCTTCACCTGTTGGTGTATTTATCGTTTAATTATTGAACTCGGCACTTTAGCAATTACAACATACTGGTCGACAAAAGCCAAGTACCAAAGACTTGAGGGGATGTACGGCACATGGCGCTACTGCGTCTGCATCTAAGCACTGAGTCAATCTCTGTAGTCGAGCTCCTTACAATCTCAGCGACCCGCCTTTATTATACTGTAAGATCAAATAGCCGACTCAATTGTTATTATTAATATCGAATTTCAACCTTCCTCGGTTATATTCTATTCTTTCTTTGTTTCCGCGATACTAAACCAGTAAGCATCTAACCATGCTTATTTAAATAAACAAAATATTTTATATTAGGTACTATATAAAATAACACTTTCGACATAATATTATTTCTATTTTTAAAATTATACTTATATCTTTTCATGTTCATCGTTGGTAAAGTAATTATTTCAAATATTACTCGTTAAAAAAAATAAGATAAGTGTTTTATGATAATTACGATCGTAGTAATCTCATAATTCTTTAGCATAGATCTTTATTTAGGGCTCCTTACCCAAAAGGGTAAATCTCCACAATGTATCATTTGAACCGTGATATTTAGACAGTTATAATTTCCTCAGATGGTGTATTTATTTCTCTTGCCACCATCACACCACTGCCACTCAACACACAATGCTTTAAAATTCGGCAGAAAATGGTGAACGGAGTGTCTTAACACTAGGTTCCCTCTGCCTACCCTGCTGTGTGTGGGATATAGCGTGAAGCCACCATCACAACTAATACTAAAAACAACATACAAATACATATTTAAAGGAGCCCCCTTAAATATTTATTTCATTTTGTTTTACCATACAATTGCGATAATTTTTTGCCGTTTTTAGGGTTCCGAACCTAAATAGATAATAACGAAACACGTATAGGATCACCTTGTTGTCCGTTTGTCCGTCTGTCAAGCTCAAGATCATTTATCTGGAAATCGCGTAGAGGTATCAAGCTGAAAGTAATATCAAATATTCAGTTATATAGTCCGTTTAAGCATAGAAAGAATCAAACTTCCAAGTGAACGTAATAAAAAGATACGAGCATTTATGCATCGAATTTGTTGCATTTTGATTGCAATGTTGTAATGAAGCTCGCCGCGTAATCAAAACCTAAAGTGTACTTTCCGTCAATCTAGATTTATGAAATTTGGCACGACTTTGAAAACTGAATATTTACAGGTAAGGTATTTCATAGAAAAAAAACCATTATAAATTTATAATTTTAGTTCATTTCATACAAAACGTAAATCTCTATCAACTTTTACAAAGTGTACTTCCCTTGCCTACAATCCTGAAAATGAAACGGAAGCTTCGATGGACGGACTAACCAGTTTTAAGTATAATATGAACAGTATTCTAAATATTGATTAGCTGTATTTCAATAATATTATTTTTTTGTTAGACCAAGAAGACAAAGAACAAATAAAGTGACGTGCAACGAATCCATTTTAAAATTTCCTTCTAATTTATAATGTAATTAAATTATAATCCTTACATTTTATTATATGATCACCTCTCAACGATTTTTTCTAAGCAATTAATACTCCTAATATATCTTTTAAAACTATTTTTTTAATATTTTATTATGCGCAACGAAAAATTTTACTCAGTGATTATTATTTGAGATGTTTTTTATATTTTGTCACTCAAAAAAGAAATAATTACTATATCTATCTTTAGTAATGATTTTTTACTACAAAATTTAAAAAATATAAATGTATTTTAAAAGTTTATTAAAAATGAGTTTTACAAAATACTATCTTATATTCGATATTCCCTATTTTATTTATTACTTATTAACAACATGATCTTTTACCTCACCTTTTTCTCGTTCGTGACTTTATATTTGCAATTTATATATTCATACGCCATTTAATAATCACCGTGTATTTTATTATTACATACCATTAATAAAATCGTCAGTGAAATGGACATCAAAACACCTAGATATAGATAGTCTCTACTTTGGTACAAAGTAGTTATTATCTATGCCAAATGTCAAATGATATTATTATATATGTCAGAATTCACATAATATTAGACAATAGCAATGATTAAATCAAGATCATACTAAAATAGAAATATGATTGTGGTAGAAAATAACGCGTAAAACTTAAAAGAATACTATTATTGTTTGGCTCAATAATGTTTTGCAGATTACGAATACGGTAACATTTTAACCTTATGAAATAAATAATACATTTCTCTAGAATAATAAAAAAATATCGCATTTTTAGATGTACCTGTCTAGGAGGAATTTTCTGCAGGTCTTTAAGCTCTGCCGAAGTTTCTACTGCTTTAAGACCGTTCTATTTTAGTGTACACCCAGATCTATTTGGGAAATACCCAGAACAAAGAGTACGTACGTCTTTTTAACTTATAATTTGAAATATAAAATGTTATGTCATCTATATATTTTGAGAGTGTAAGTTAACATGTAATTTCTATTGGATTAAGCTTATATAATTATTATTTTCAAAAAAATTATAGAAAATAAATGAGAATTCTCTGCAGCAACTAAGTGCATTAATAGAAGCTCAACAGTCTAGTCGAAATATGTCCATTCCGGCACTTTCTTTTTATTTAAGACAAAAGGACATGCCTGAAGGTACTGATGAAACAAAATATGTGAAAAATAGTTTTGTAGACCTTTTAAAACTAATAAATCTTTGTTTTTATAGGTAATTTTAAATTAGTCAAAATAAATCTGAATAGTAAAAATGTAAGAGAGACTGTAGTAAAAATTTTAAATGCCTGTGATATATCAACTAATTACGTAGACAAGATACCAAGATCTTCAAGCAAAAATTATAACAGGTAACATTTAATCCAATTTCATGAATAAGTACAATAAAAGCTCCTTATTCCCAACGCTTGCATTTCAGTTAAGGCAAAAAATTATTATTTCTAATAATTATTATCTTAATATTCACAATGACTAACTTAACTGAGATTATCTTGCAGTAAATGTTAAATCTGCGTTCCATTTGAGAAGAAAGTAACAAACTTTAGAAAGGTGACTTTAACTTTAAACTATTATAATATTTAAGAAACTTTTGCAATTGGTAAACCTCATCGATTGCAAAAGTTTCTAAAATATTATAATTTTTTTCATGATTTCATAAGTCCATATATAAAAATAAATTCTTATTGGAAATGGAACCTTCATTATGGCATGTGAATGATATGCAAGTGTATGAATATTAATTCAAGACACTTTAAATTACACAGTTTTGTTTTATTTACCTAACCTGATAATAAAAATTTAATTTCAATCAATGAAACTTATTCATTGGTTTAAATGAAATGTTTCTTCTTTAATGCTATACCAGATATAGAGTCAATATTTCTCTTTAATAGTTTATTAATAGATCTTTATTAAGCTTATAAGCATAATGTAACCCCACAAATAAGAAGCTTTTACTGTACACTACATATGCTTCCTAAAAGAAATTTAATCTTTATTAATTGTATTAATTATATATGAATATTTTAGGAAAATAGATTTTACAAAGGCTTATGAAGAATACAATTCTGAATTTGAAAAAGCAGAAAAAATTAAAAGAAAAGTAGAAGAGAAGAAGGCCATCTCTAATATAATGTATTTTTATTTTTATTTTTTATTAATAAAATTATTAGTTTTGCTATAAAATACATTAATTGTATGCACTATAGTGAATGAAGAATTAAAAAAAAATCTAATATCACAGTGACTGCTACCATGTGGGTTGTGGGTTGTGGTATTACTCTCTTGAGGGAGTAATTTATTTTTGTTTTCTCACTCTGGTAACATGACAAAGTGCAGTTTTGTGTCCCCACTCAACACAATATCTCAAAAAATTGTGCTGAAAATGGGGAGAACAGTGTCTCAACACCTTGTACTCTGTGCCTATCCTGCCAAATGAAGCTTAAAGTTAAAAATAATATTATTTTAACAGACATATCCTTAAAATCTTATGCTTTAAAATTTAAAACTATGTTTTCAAATTTCAGCGAATGGATAACGGAAAATAGTAATGATGGAAAGAAAAAATATGAATTAACAAATGCAACAAGGCATCATGTAAACTCTCTAATAGAAGAACTCTGCAAAACTTATGGTATAAAAGAAGTTGGTAATGCCTCAATAAGTATGCTTTATATTAATTCTTGTTCCTATTCCTGAACGTACACTAACTGCCAAAATTTTATCATGTTTTGTACAGCAAACAGATATTCAACTGAGTGTAACTAAAGTGTGTCAACTGAGTCATAGTCGAACATTTTTTAGGAAATTTGATTTAATGTTTCTAAGGATTGTAGGAAGTTGTATTTTAGTAAAGCAACAAGAAAAAAAATTGTGGTGTAATTTTGAGCATTCTCTTGTAATATGCATATTTAATTTTGTTAACAATTTTTATATTACAATATCTCTTTATGATTATAAATTACTTTAATATATATTGTCCTTTGTGATTTTCTTGCCAGTGCTTTAGCTCTAAAGCTTCTTTTTGAAGTTGCTATAAAATTTCAGGTTAAGTATGATAGTGGTTGGAACATAAGTCATATAAGAGGTGCACTTCAAAGTCTTACCTCCATGGCATCCCAACATTCAAAACACATGAGCAATTTGAAAGGTATATAATGTCTCTTTGTAAAACCATTCTCTTCCTGCAGAGATGCTAGCAACAATAGGTCGTAACAAGTATATAAGCGATGTAGCCTGATGAGAATGTATGGCTTAGTTAATCAGAGTGCATTGAGTTCTTCCAAGAGGCACTGGTTCAAATCCTGTAACGTTTAATTTTTATGTTTTATAAAAAGTGTTTTTCTTTCCTAAGTGAAGAATTACACTCTAAAAATAGAAAAAAAATTGAAAAATATTTTAGGAAACATATACAAATTTAAAAGTAGCGACGTTCGATCATCTGCAATCACTATGCAACACATTCTTATCAAGCTATGTTGACCTTTTTATATGCTCCCTTACAACTTATTTGTATTGTTAGAATCTCTAGTGAGATTTTTACAAAATTTTCACTACATCTTATTAAGAACATTAATATTATTAAGAATTATAATTTTTCAGGAGAGAGAATACTTTTTAATAAACATTTTTTAGATTTTTGTTGTTAAGTGTTATAGAAAAATATAATAAAAAACACACCTCTTGGGCGGTTTCTAAGAGTTAACATTCTTATACGTCTTTTTTTCTAAAATATTTTTATACATTTTATAATATGGTTTTAATTCTAAGTAATATGAATTTACGATTTCTCGTTTCAGGAAGAACTATCGCGTTAGGTCAATTTACGGGTGTAAGTCTTGACGGAGATGTATTTCTCAACATCATTGATGTTAGAAATGAATGGTTGTCGGTAATACATATTTTATAATTTGTTAATTCAAATATTGTATATGGGAAATTTCAATACATTGCATGTTGAGGGAGAACGCAACGCGGCTCTTGTCTTGTTACCGGAGGGATAAAATAAATATAAATAATTTGCAGTAAAACGCTACACTGCTGCCACGACTGTCTCGAAATTATTGTGCTAAAAAGTAAATTTCTTTTGCAAATTATTTTACAGCTAATAAAAAAAGTGAGCCACGAAGATACTGCCTTAACCGAAATACCTAATTATGAAAGAGCCTTGTCGAGTATATTGAGAGATATACATATTTGTAGAAGGTACGCTATTTTCGTTTTTTTTTTTTAATAATTTTACAAGATAATGTCTTTTCAAAATCTTAGTTTAAGCTTCAGGATGTATCCCGCATAGCTGTAGCAGACGATACTCAGTGTTAAGACACTGTCCTCCATACATTGCCTATTTTTCGAGACCCTGAATGTAAATGACATTGTGGGTTCGATTCCTACTCAGGGGATTGTTTTCCTTTCCATGCTTTGGTAACCAGACAAATCGCGGCATTACTCAATATGTCTCAATGTCTCAAAAATTAGGCAGAAAATGGGTAACAGAGTGTTGACTCTAGGTTCACCGTCTGCTATATGCCAGATACAGCGGGAAGCTAAAAAAAATATATTTTTCAGAAAGTTTATGCCAAAGGTATCAGCCACCCAATACTGCAGTCACCTTCGGCAATTGATCACCTCTGTGGGGGATTTTTATGGAAATGGGAAAAAAATTCCCGAATCTGTTCCTGATTCTCTTAGTAAATACGAAATAGTTGTGGAACCGTAAGTTCTTGTTTTTGTCTTCCAATCACTTAGCAATAGCTGTTTTATATTCATAGATAAATAAGGGGTCATCCATGAATGACGTTAAGGGAAGTAAAGTTATTGATAGGGTGTGACAAAAGGTGGGAGGTCTAGTATAAAAAAAAACATTTTATCAATTGATAGTATTGGTCTCTCTACTAGGTGTAAAATTGGAAAATATGTTACGTAACAATAGGGGAGACAAATGTAACAAGTTGTGACAAGGGGAGTAATCAAAATATAGTATTAATAATCAAAAAGAATAGTAATAAATATCAAAAAGATTATGCAATGAGTTATAGTGGTGCGTTTGCTCGATCCACACTGGAAGGAGTGAATTCTTTTTATTTCACCGCCCTGGAGCACAAATTGCAAAGTTTAATTGCCCAACAACACATGTAGTGCCTTTAATAAGAGTGGAAAGTGAAGAACCCTGCTGTATATAGTATAAAAGTGGAACTAAGAAAATGTAAATAAAGCAATTTGCAAAGAATTCAAAACCTGTATCCTATATAAATTCCAGTGAAGCAGGTCCATTAATGGTGTCTCCTACGGGACAGTTTATAACGCCGTCCTCGTGCCCCGCAGATGAGCTCATTATGTACATCGCGAAGCACCTCGACGAGGCCACGCTGCTTCTCACTGAATACAGCATGTAAGTACAAATATAGGAGTGGAGCGGTCGTGCACTGCGTAAATGTTTAAAGTTACGTATATCGTAACGAACATATTGTACTCCTTTTAAAAATCTAAATAAAAGTCGACGACACCATGTCTTTGCTTAGCATTATTGTTTTTTAATATTTTATATAGTATGGTGTTATTTTATATTTTAATGATAAGAAATAATTATTTTAAGTTGATAATAATGTTAGTATAGCTGGTTTTGTTTAGTTCTTTTATAAATATTATTCTTTGGTTAGGTTACTTATTATTTTTATTCATTTTAATTACTCAGGTATTTGTTCTAATAATATATATTTTTAAATAAGCTTCCTTTGATTATTAATTTCTTACTAATCCTATCGAAAACTGCAAATAAATTGATAACTATATTTAATAAATATTCGTATAGTTCAAGCGGGCGAAGCCGTGCATTAGGTAGTTAAGTATACAACTAAGATATGTACATTTTCACGTAAGTTATTTTATTAATTATATTCACTTTATTATTACAGAAATAAACATGTAGAAAGAGCACTATGCAAGGAGGTAAAAGAAAGATACGGCCTAATAGATCTTAGGAAAGACGACAGCATTACACCAGCTTTAATGATACTCTGTTGTGAGAGACTCCTTACTCGAATAGACAAACTTGGAACAGTGAGTAAAGAACCGTCTTATTATATGAGACTCATTAATTTTAACCATTGTTATATAAAAAAATCAAGATACACAATCAATGTCTCAAAATCATCCGCATAAAAGAGCGCATAATTCAATATTGTAGTTGTAATTATTTGTAGTTGTGGCTTTTTTTTCTGATGGACTTAAATGCTGTTGACCTGGAATGGTCTTGACAGCGTCACCGGGCTGGGAGGGGCGAGTGTAGCTCGCCCCTGAAGAGAAAATTACGAGCGTGATGGACGCTCGTGAAGTGTTGGCGATCGCGGGGGAATACCCCGCGTACGCTAATCATGGGGGGTTTCGCCCGTTGGGCCACGCCGCGCCGAGGCGCGGGCGTGCCGTGAGATATGACTGGCATGTAGTTGTGGCAGTCGAATGTCACTTTTATAGAAAAAAAAAACCCAAGATCCAGTCTTGGACTTATACATCAATGTTTTTAATCTAAATAGAATATATAACGCAATTTATTTGGGCTTCGACCAAGGCAGACCCAACAAAATAAAGTGTGACGTGGAGTTCTGCCTCAGAATATGCCACGTCTCGATTTGGGCAGAAAGTGTGCTCTGTATATGCTGTATACAAACAAGTCAAGTTTAAGAAAATATATTTACTTTTAGGTATTTATATACATACGTTTTTTTTTTCAGAAATTACGGGGAAATATTCTTTGCGTAACTCATTATTATTCTGTTCTGTCTGAAGGAATTTTATGTATACCCTGGAACTTTAAATAAAAAAAAATTTACAACATTCTTTTAATGACAGATTAAAAATATTTATCATATTTACATTATCTATAAAGATCTATTAATTTATTAGAATCGAATTATTATAATAAGAAAAGTTAGTAAAATTGTAGATTGGTGTATGTGATGATAGTTAGTAATAATGTCAATAATATAATAGCTTTAAAAGTATCAATCACATATATAATATACTTTAATCAGTCTGTTGACCTATTTTATTAAAGCTTTAGTAAAGAAATTGCCATAATTATCATTACAGTATAACCAGTGCCATAAAAACTAATATACAGAAAATACATATTTTTGTGTGAAAAGGCGTATATGTTTGTACGAGCATTGTGTGCGTTTTCAATATTTTGACTGTAAACGCGACAGCTGTGGGATCTTGGGTGGAATAAATTAATTTAATTTCTTTGCTTGTGGTAAGTGTATCGTAATCTTTAAAATTGGGCGATACATAGGGAACGGAGTGTCTTAACATTTCATACCCTCAGGCTCACCCTACTATATAAAGTTCACAGCGTGAAGATAAAATAAAATACAAAAATGTCCAAATATAAAAAATCTCTAAACTAACACATGTGCCTTTCACACAAATGGAAGAGTATAAAATTACATAAGCATATACATGTATTAATAAAAATTCGATGTATCCACTATTGTCATTAAACAAACCTGTGATTTATTATTAACTAATAAACGTATGAGAGAGATTTGTTTTTTATTTATTAAACATATAAAACTGGTAAATAAAAATCATAATAGAACTTGATCCCTTTTTTGTGGCGGTATTTCCAAATTAATATCTGTAAAATAATAATATCACAGTATTATTAATTAAAAAATGACTTCTTTTAGTTTACATAAAAATATAATTATGTATAGTGCATTATGGCGTTAAGTTAAAGTAAGATCAATTTAATAATACTATAACAAATTGACGCGTACAACACGAGTTGCCATAGCAACGTGTAAATGTTTATAGTCAAACACAGAGGTACAAAATTTTTGCTTCACATAATAATACACAGTTTATAGGGCAAGATATTCTTTAGTATTGATAACATCGTATAAATTTAATGAATAGAAATAATATACATTCATTAGTGATGTTTTATAAAATATAAAGCATCTAATATTTTTCATCAGATTTAAAATAATTGTATTAACTTAAAATAAAGCTTTAATGATATTTCAGTTTTTAATAGTCATCAAAATCGATATTTACTACTATTATTTTTATAATGTGGCTCAAATTTATTTATATTTAAGAGAGATTCCGATTTGTCAATAATTAAAAAAATAATGAATTACAGTTATATACATCGAGGATAAAAAATTGAAAGACAAGTTTCAATAATAAATAAATAATGAGCACTAGTACAATATTAAGAGGCCAAAATAAAATGTTCTCGATATATCAGTTTTTCTTGTTTTGCTGTGTGATAACGAGTTTGTTCTTTTCCTTGGTCACTTTGGCCACCGGTAGGTTGGTAGCTGGCATGAGTTGCCGTAAGTTCTGACTTGGAATTACAGGAGCCTGTATGTAAACATATATATAAAAAATATTATTATATATTATAAGGTAAGACGAGGCGCAGCGGCACAAGTGAGTAAGGCCGTCGCGACTGGTTGTGGATTAGAATTCCACAGAAATTAAATATTTATTTTAATTTTTCGCTCTGGTGACTAAGCTCGGCGTTGAGTCTTGCCACTTAACACGTAACGCCTCCAGAATCCAACGGAAATAGGATGTCTTAACATTAGGTTTCGTTTGTCTATCCTGCTGTGTGCGGGATGAAGCGTGAATTTATATATATATTTATATATTTTTTTTTATTTCCACACTGCATGCGGACATTGCAGTTACTAAACCGAGGAAATGAAAACAATTGATTCCCCCCAATGCAAACCGATATACAACACTATGGTTCCCTTAACCTACCGTAAAAAAGCGATAAAATGAGCTAGTTGCACTTCACTTACCGGTGGGTACCTAGCGAGTTGTCTCATCCTGTCAACCAGCCGCATGGCGTCGTCCGACGTCTCCGAGTCCGTCGTCATGCCCAACGATAGAGCTCTGTCGATATTGACGCCGCCTAAACACCTGTTAACATTAAATATAATTATAAAAATATATAAAACCATACAGACTTTTATCAGAGACAACATAAATAATTTCGACGTAGCTTAAAAAGTACATTATGTTAGCTTTGCATTTGTGTGAATTATAAAAGAAGAGTCAGACAAAAACTTTTAAAAATACAGGGCATTATTATAGTCTATTAATTTGGGCGTGATACATAATGTAAAAATAAAGTTTCTCAAACTGTTTTTTTTATTTCGCTTTTTTATTTCTATTTAATTAGCCGTATATAATCCTAACAGCTGTGTTGTTCTTATGTTATCTTTTCTGAAAGCCTCACTCCGTGAAAGCAATGATAAAAAAGGTTGTAAGTAGTCTTAACAGTTATAATTGTATTGAAATGTAAATTAAAAAAGAAACCTTATATAATTTACTAGTTCGAAGTTTGAGATTTCTTGTTTTTCCATATCAACTATTTAGTAATATTTATTATTTATTAAAAGTTAAGAAAACAATTTAAGTTATTTTATAGATATTCGATTTCTAAGGTTCTAACGGGTTATATTAATTGTACAGAAATTATCATATAATATTGTTTACAACGCTATCAGCTTATTACTTCAATAGTTATTTTTATAAAATACATATATTAATTTCATAAATCGAGACCTGTAAAGTACCTATTTCTGGTTTGTTTAGCTTTTATCTAAAATCATTAAAACGAATATATCAATTTTTCTACGCCAAACATTGCATAATATATGTTTTCAAGAAGTGTTGTGCCCACGTACCTGGCGTGCGCGAGCGGGCGCCGCTGCGCGGGCGCGAGGCGCCAGGCCGCCGCCGCGCGCGCGCGCCACGCGCCCGCCTCCGCCGCCGCCGCCGCCGCGCCCGCCTCCAGCGCCGCGCACGCGCCGCGCAGGTCCACCACCTCGACACACACATTTATTTACAGACCGGCGGCTGCTAATGAAATGAACTAACGAAGAATGTGGAGGACGGAGCTTTACTTGGAATGAAAGACGGATGGAACAAAAGATTCATGAATTATTGGATGTGATGGATGACAGATCTGAATGTTCTGTGTTCTCTGTTGTTAGCGTGACTGGGACCAAGCGACAGGGCAATGGGAACAGATGGAGACCGAGATTTACCCGCATTTTCGGCCTGCGTACTAGAGGGCGAAAATACCCCTTTTCGCCCTCTAATACGATCAAGATTAGGTAGGTCTTATTATCCTCCCGGGTTTAGTATGGTTTGGTTTGGCTGCGTAAAGGTAAAAAAAATAAAGATGGTAGTCCTGCAGTAGCACAACGTCTGATTGTAAACGAGAACGACAAACGAATTGAGATTGTGGGTTCGATTGTTACTCAGTGGAATGAACTATTGTCATTTTTTCTGTTTGATATGACAATGTCTCAAAAATTGGGCGATGCATGGTCAGTGTCTTAATACTAAGTTTTTTACAGCATGAATCATTCTTTAAATTTATAATCATAAAGAATAGGTATACCTTTTGGAAGTATCTGTACAAAAGTGTTTTCATTTCATCATGAGATAATTTGTCCAGTCTCGCCATCAGCATTTGTTCACCCCTGCTTCTAGATTCCTTATTATCTTGAGAGTCAGATAGCGAAGCTGATGGTGATTTACCACATATTAAATTATTCTTATACTCTATTGCTGTATCTATCGCTTCTATAGCCTCCTCACATTCAAGTAGTTTTCGCTCCTGAAAATAAATATTATAAATCTGTATATCCTTACACTTTGTCTAATAAATGGCAAACAAAAAATTTATTACAAAATTTAATGTGTTTTTAATTAAACAGTATTTTCACAATTTTTAATGTTAAGTTCTATATATTTTTTTAGCTTTACGCCATATCTCACACAAAGCAGGAAGAAAAAGATGTTAAGACAATCCATTCTCTATGCACTGTCCATATTAAGAGATATTTTGTTACCAGAGTGAGGAATTAATTATAACATGTAATTCATTCCCCAAAGTGGAAATCGAAATTACAACTGTGAAACTGTAGTGACTCAGCTTATAAATATTTAACACATATTACCATAATTTTTAGCCATACCTCAGAATCTGAAAGAGATTTATACATTTTACGTTTGTGTCCTAAGCTGCAACGTTGCTCGTGCAAACACTCTCTAGTTTTCCTCAAATTTTTTATTTCCTTACGTAGCATCAGTTCTTTTTCCTTTGAAAGTTCTAAATTAGCCAAATCACTAGTCTTCTCCTTTAAAATGCTATCTAACTGTGTTATTCTATGTGTAAAATGTTTCAATGAATGAGATTTCTTGTCTTTCATATCAAATGAAGATTCTGATAATTCATCTAATTTGAGTTTATCTTTAAGTAGCTCTATATCTAAAGTATTTTTACGTTTTTCATCCTTCTTTATTTGCCTTTTGATTTGGTCTATCTGTTTTTTGTATGTTTTTAAATTTGTTTCATGCCTTTTAATTTCTTTCAAAGTGTCTTGATCAACCAAACTTGAATCCAATTTTTCTAAGCACATTTTGTTTTTATTGTTATATGAGCCACTTTTTGAAAGATCGTCTATTAGTCGCTTTTTAGCTATACAAAGATTTATAAGTTCTTTTAATTGAGTTTGACTACTGCTTATTTCTTTTGATAGCTTCCTTGCCAATATTTGCTTTTGGGTATATTTTTCTTTAGTCATTTTATATTTTTTACATATTTCGTTCATTTTTGGAGAATCTATCATTTTAAGTAGTTCTCTTTCTATCAATTTTGGTTCTGGGTCAACATCTTTTTTATGAGATTCTATAATAATTTTTTGAGATTCAGGCGAAATTGCCTTGGCTGCCACTTTCCTTAATAATTCTAACTGGGCTCCTGAAATACTTTCTCCAGGTTGTATGGTCCTCCTTCTGCCAGAATTGGATTGTGACGTCATTACCGGTAATGACTGTGAACCACTGGTTTCTGATATAGTAATATCATCTGAATCAATATGATTTAAATATTCTTCACATCGGTCAGCAAATAGCTGATCATTTTTTTCTCTAAAATATTCCATTAATTTCTCTAATTTATCTTGAAAAACTGTTTCAGAGTCACTGTCTTCAGAATCTGATGACTCTGACTCACTGGGCTCACTGGGCTCCGTGTCTTCTGCTATTCTTGGTAAACCTTGTTTTATACTTGTTTCCTTATTATCAACAGTCATCTCAGTGTTTAAACATTCATCACACTCAGCTTTAAGGAACAACCATTCACTAACTTGATTCATGTCTGCTTCAGATAATGATTTTGATTGTAATATTTTGTTAAATAATCCTTCTGCATTTGATACTAACTTTATCCATTGTGTTGTTGCAAATTGTAAATTGAAAGCATTGTCAGTTGTTATTGTAGTTTTTTCTGAATATACAGGAGTATTATTGTCAGCAAATAAATTTACAGTAACAAAATTCTTAATACCTCTACAACATAAGGATAAGTTGAGAATTTTCAAAGTGTCTTGGTAATCATCAGGTTCTGTGCTTATACATCCTATTACCCAGGTAAATGCCCTACCACCAAATGAGTCTCGCAGCATGGCTGTCAATATACATCTGTCATAGTTAATTTGTTTGGGGGGATTTCCAGCTGCTAGTTCCTTAATTATATTTTCTAAAGCATATAACCCTGGTTCAGGGTAAGCAGCCAAATCACAAAAACTAGCAGTAGACATTCGGTGGTTAAGAACACCATTAGTCCCAACCCATTTTTGCTCCATGCTTACAGTAAAAACAGTATGATTATTTCCTAAACACCTTTGTCTCCAGCCCATTTGTAAATATTGAAAAGCTTCCTCCACATTAGAACATCTTACTAAACCGGCTCCTAATACATCAAATATATTATTATTTACAACTTGCATCCATGTTATGTGTAGAATATATTCCCTTTCAGGCATTTGACTGAGCCTGTGGAATATTTCCGTTAGGAAACGTGGAACTACTCCTTGGTCACATTCACTGTGTATGCATTCAAAACCTGCAATAAAACATTTACTTTTTTACTTTATTTTTTATAATTATAATAAAAGCCTTTATAGTATTTGAATCTGTATGTAGATACATATTTTATGTGCAAGGATCCTCTAAGAGGTCCTAAAAAACAAATAACTTTTTTGAGTTTGCTGTCATAATAGTTTGCTTAATTTGCATACCAGTTGACTCCATCAGTGTGAACTTCACAATAGATGGCAAAACATTGTTATTTTTCATTAATTACTTAAGTAAATTATAGTTAAAACTTACCTGGTCCAAACAAAGTGTAAGTTTTCCCTGATTTAGCCTGTCCAAATACAACCACAGAAGTATCACAACCATCTAAGAAACAGTTAATTTGGGGTACCATAAATGAATTAAAAAGATGAGTCTGAGTGCAATCCACAGGTAATGCTCTGTTTACATGAAAAGTTTGGCCACTTTCAGTGATAACAATTTGTGTTACTGGATTACTGAATATACACTGTAGAGAATCAGCAGTACTTGGTGGCTTAAGTCGAATAGCTATTTGAACGGGTATATCCATTATGTTTTATTGAGTATACTTATAACTTTATTATAAATATTCTTGGATTTTTTATAAAATACAATTTTTACATTATGTTAAGTGTGGTTTCATTCTGTAAACATAAAAAAAATACGTTGTATATTAAGAAAATGTTATGAGTATATTAATTACATTTAAAATTAAGTCAAATTTCGACAACGTACAGTAATTGATAATATATAATAACAAATAAGCTCAATGAAAATATTGTTCAATCACAAGTTAATGGTAATGACAACAAAAATCACAGATAAATAATCTGTAATAATCTGAGATTATTTTATTTTTTTATGAACAGATTATAAAATTGCACTTGATATTGATTTTCTACATAGGGTAATAAATTTAATATTATTATATAATTTATTATTTTGAATTACATATTTTTATGTACGGTATAGTTATTAATCTCATATTATAAGCGTATTTTAAATGTAAGAACTTCCATTCTCTGAATCGATTATAATTGATTTAAGTAGCCAAGACCAAAAAGTCGATACTTTAAGCAATGAATTTAGGTACATCACTGATCATATGTGCCAAATTGAAATAGTAAACTTGACAGAAGAGATTTATGTACAATTTCCAGTTTTCAGTTTTCAGATTTACTTTTACGTTTGTTCACTACGCTCTATCTGTTTAGATAAAATCTGGAAAGAGTTAACGATATGTGAAATATGTGTCATTGTACTCGACCAATATTAATATAGTCTATTAATTAGGGCATACTAATTAATGTGATAATATTTTTCTTATCTGAATATTTTTTTATTATTTTGTACAAATATTGTGTTATTCATTTTCTTACTATATAATATTTTAATTAGATGACTTATCTAAAAAATTGTGTTGTCAATAATATTTTTTAATTAAATGTATATTTTATGAAAATAAATAATAAAAATGGAAACTGAACCAATCGGAGATCAAACAATTGAATTGGATGAGCCGCCAAAATATGGATTGAAAATTCCTTTAAATCATATATTTCCGCTTAAAACCAAGCAATTAATTATACCTAGGCCTAAACAAATTTTTGAGATGATGCCTCTAACCACCAGGTAAGATAGTAAGATAAAGAGTTATATTGTAAGCTAAATTTGACTTAAATTATGAGTATACTTTTTTATTATTTTGTTTCTTTTAGGTATTTTAAGTATTATTTAGCTAAAAAAATTCAAAAAAGACGTCCTATTATGGATTATATTCATATGATATCAGCTCAGAGGATGTATGGTATGCATTTATTACTATTATCATTTCCTATTATAATAAACATAGAATGTTAAATATTAAACTCAATTCCTTAAAGGTTGTCCTATAGGTGGAATAGGAGGTGGAACAATAGGTAGAGGTTTTAAAGGAGAATTTTGTCGTTTCCAACTCTACCCTGGAATTTATGAATATGTGACAGTACCAGAGTGTCAATTTATTATAAACATCAGAAATGATAAAGAAACAATTTTTCAATCTGTACTGTCTACTTACAAGTAAGTGCTAAATTTGTATTAATTTATAGTCCTATAATGGTGAGTTAAATAAATAACATATTGGCTACAATTTATATAATGATTTTGTATAATTAGTTTATAATATAACAGTAATCTTAAGCTAATGGTATATTGATATTTATAATTTGAATAATTTTTATACGTATTTAGACTTGTACTTGATAGATAGAAAATGAAATAGCAGTTTGGTATTATGCAGAAAATATATTTTTCTTATTGTGATTTGAAAAAATTTTTGTAAACATTGTTGTATAATATTAGTACAAACAAATGTATAATAACCATGTGGATACTATTTCCTCCACCATATATTTTTATATACTTTTACTTAATATGTGATTCAAGTGATTCAGTCTGGGACCTCGAATGTTCAAGATTTGATGTATGGCAGCATACTATTTATTTTAAATATTCTATATTAGCTTGTTCAATTAATATTTTCTTCCTGTACTATTTTAAAAGAAAACCAAAAAAGTCACCACAGTCATGGGAATGGAATATCGATGGTGCAGATTGTGAATATACAGCATTGTATCCCAGAGCATGGACTACCTATGACCTTACGAAACATGGAATCAAATTAGTTTGTCGCCAAATATCACCAGTGATACCACATAATTATAAGGTATTATTCATATGATATTTAAGTAAATATATGTTTTTCTGGCTAAGTCTCATATATAGTAGTGTCGTCCCACTGTTGACTGAAACCTGCACAACAACATATACAATTACTTTTCACCATTTGTGTAAATATTTAATCTCATCTCTTATACATTGTAATTCATGAGTATTATGTTTTTAGGACAGCAGCTTACCATGTGCTGTTTTTGTATTTACTGCAAAAAATGTGAGCAACGAACAAAGGCATGTCAGCATTACATTCACTTGGACAGAGGTTTTGGCAGACCCTAATAAGAAGAAATCTCTAAGTAAGTACATATTAAGTATTCTACTTTATTTTGGACTCGCCCACTGAGTTTTCATCCTCTATGTGTGGGAAAAGTGTGGAGATAGAATAAAGTCATGGCTTTCAAACTAATACATTACATATATTGATATACTCAAAATATCAAAATACACAGTCATGCAGAAATATAATTATAAATTTCTCTTTAACATTTAAAAATAAAACCAAAATAATTGGCAGAATCCCAATGTGTGTACACAATGAGGTGGTTAGGTAGGGTAACGTAAATATAACACTTCACACGAATTTAAAGTAATGAACGCAATGCTCATATTGTCTGATTGATTTTATTATCTGTTGAAAATATTTTCAATCTTATAATAAAGATATAAAAATAAAATTTTAGATAAACAGGTGTTTGTTTTATGCTTATCTCGTCCGATTATTATAGACATTACAAACTATCTAATTATAGATATATAATATATTAATATTTTTTTTTAAATTCCAACATGAAAATATTAAATACAAGATTTATCCGTCACCATCAAAAAAGATTTATAAAAAATACCAAAAATCACGCACTGACTTATTTTTCCTCATTGTTTTTACAAACCAAGAATACTTTGTTCACTTAACTACTACGAGGTCATCGTAGCTTAGGATATCACCTAATCTTGCTACTCAATTTACGTAGTGTCTCGAATTCGAGCGGGAACACTGCGACCGAAATGACACATCATTAGGTTTCCTCTGCCTATTCTACTATAAGTGGAATAAACAGTGAAACTTATATAAAAAAATATGCAATTTGCTTCTTAATTTTATATTAAACTTAATTTATATTAAATTTCGGTTATTTTATAATAAACTTAATTTATATTAAATTTTATATTAAATTTATTTTTGTTCAAAATTTTTTTTTTATATTGTTATGTGTCAGCCTAAAATAAAAAATGCCATATATATGTAAATACCATAAAATGTAATATAAATTTCAGATAAATTAGACCTCGAGAGGTATTCGGAAGAAAAAACCTGTGGAGTAACATTAGAACAAAAAGTGGTTGATCTACCTTGTACCTTTACAATAGCTAAAAAGAAACAGGCAGATGAAACAATCCACGAAGGCTATTGCCTATGGAATTCAACCAAAACGTCCAATTATGTATGGGAATGCTTAAAAACACACGGGAAGCTAGCACCTGACCCCAGTCAAACGTCGAAACCCCCCAATTTCGGTGAAAAACCCAGCAATAAAAAGGATAAGGATAAAGAGAAACCAAAAAAAATATATAAAAGTGAGTTAGTTGTATGTATGTATTTTTAATTTTAGAAGAAATTGTTTATGCTTATTCATGTGAACTTTAAGAAACTTCCAACTGTTTTGTGTAGTTTTCACTATTGAGATATGATTATTGAAAAGATTGATAGCCTAACTTATTCTATGATTATGATGAGGATGGTTATAAATGAACTTTTGCATAATTTTTTTAAAGTGTACACACTTTTCGCCGAGTTCTGGATTGCGTGCTGAGCGGCGGAACTCAACTCGACTCGCCTCAGCTCGCTCGACACCAGAGTGAAGAAATGACAATATAAATGTAAATAAATATTTCATTTCCTCGAGTGGGGATCGAACCCACAACCAGTCGATTTTACAGTCACACTTTGTGCCCCTGCGCTACGACTGGCGTCAATTTAAATTTTAAGTAATGATTTAAAATATTTATAGATATTTCTATTTGTACAAATGAAGTAAATGGTCTGTTGTGATAAAACATAATATCATCTACATTGTACATACATATATATTATACAATATTTTAATGACTTATATTGCATCTCTAATCTATTAATGGTTAATCTGTAAGTGGAATACTTTTATGAAAAACAAGTAACAATTTAATGACCGACATCGCAGCTTTACAAGGCCAAATACTAATAACTGATTCATGTTTATACAAACAACAGTGCGTTGTGAAGCCTATACATTTTACATTTGACTTTTGGTTATATTTGGTTCAATGACGTAACGTGAATAATGACCCTTTTTAATTACATGTAAAAAAAAAAAATTTTGGCCAAACTTTTTATGAAGAAATGTATATATGAATATATTATACCCCTAGATCCCAGCGCCGCCAGACCTACGTCATTTTAGCAAAGCTGGATTTTTTAGCATTATTAGTCCAATACGTAGTGAGCACGGTATGGGTACTCACTAACTTGAAAGTGGGGACGTTTCAGAGGTAGCTCAAACTAAAGGTACCTAAAAACCATGCCTACCTACGTCAAAGTAGCAAGGCTCGTATTTACGTATGTTATTAAGAATATTGTAAAAAATATGTATTCAATATTGCCAGACCATTTACTGGGGCCGTTACTCCCGCCAGACGCCCTAAAGGTTGTTTAAAATTGAGGCAAACTACGTCATACTAGCAAGCCTAAATTTTACATATATTATTTAAGGCACTATTTCGAGACCCATTCTAAGCAGCCAGACCAATCCGTGGGGCCAATCGTCCTCCCAGACGCGATAAATCTCCCGTGGGAGTGAGGACAAAATACTCCTTGGGTGTGTAGCGCGTTTTCTATATAGTCTGTGATGGTGTTGTCAAAGTTGTCAAGACGAATTAAAATATTAGTTTTAATTATAAATAAATATAAGGAAAGAAACTGGAGGAATGGAAAATATATTACAGTGTGTTTTTTGTTACAAATCGGATAGAAAATTAATATTATTTAATAAAGATACGTTAAAAAATTGTCAAAAAATTTTAATATATAGAAAGGAACATAATTTAAAATTTAAACATGTTGATTTACCTACTGAATTATATGAGTGTGGTTATCATAGAGAGTGCTATAAATCGTTTACAGGATTAATGAAAAAATATAAGTCAAAACCAGGAAAACTTAATTCAGAGTATACTTCGTCTTCGTCTTCATCAACAATAGAGCCTTTGGTTTTACAGCCTTTACATCCAGAAAATATTATTTTTCCTAATCAGAGTACAATTAATCAGCAAACTGAGTTATCCGAACCTTCAACATCTGTTTCTCAAAAAAACATAGTACGTTTTGAGAATTTTAATTTATCATTTGAAAGTGAATTATCAACTCAACGCCGCCTTTCTACCTCAACACCTGAGCGATAAAATGGAAATATAAATTTAAATAAATATTTAATTTTTTTATGGAAAAAGACAAGGCAAACGAACGTACGGGGCCGCGGTAAGTGATTACCGCGGCCCAGGACGTTGAAAGCGTTTAAGGTGGAGATAGACGTGCTTTTTGAAGGTCGATTTCCTCGAGTGGGGATTGAACCCACAACCAGATCACATGCTCCTGCTTCACAACTGACCTCAAAAATATTTTCCTTTATTTATTAAAATATGTTCACAACTTCAATTTATTACTTATTTTACATAGAGGACCCAAATGTCGATGGAGATGACGACGAAAATGAACATAATATTCAATGTGAATCTGATTTTGAAGAAAGTAAAGACTCTGACAATAATGACATTGATGAAGATTGATATAAATATATTGAATAATAAAAAACATAAAATGATATACTTTTATTTTCACCAATTCATTAATTTTTAATTATTTTAATATTAGTAAGTAATTAGAATTTATTTACTAAACAAACAGATCCACGCAGTTTTTTTAAGTATGGTTATCTATACTGTAATACGTATACATGCGTATTATGATTTTTTGAGAATTGATAAAATTTTGCTCAAAAAGTTCCTATATAATATAATTAATATTTTAATTCTTACATTAGTAATTCGTCTTGACACCTTTGACAACACGATCACAGACTATATAGAAAACGCGCTACACACCCAAGGAGTATTTTGTCCTCACTCCCACGGGAGATTTATCGCGTCTGGGAGGACGATTGGCCCCACGGATTGTTCTGGCTGCTTAGAATGGGTCTCGAAATAGTGCCTTAAATAATATATGTAAAATTTAGGCTTGCTAGTATGACGTAGTTTGCCTCAATTTTAAACAACCTTTAGGGCGTCTGGCGGGAGTAACGGCCCCAGTAAATGGTCTGGCAATATTGAATACATATTTTTTACAATATTCTTAATACATACGTAAATATGAGCCTTGCTACTTTGACGTAGGTAGGCATGGTTTTTAGGTACCTTTAGTTTGAGCTACCTCTGAAACGTCCCCACTTTCAAGTTAGTGAGTACCCATACCGTGCTCACTACGTATTGGACTAATAATGCTAAAAATTCCAGCTTTGCTAAAATGACGTAGGTCTGGCGGCGCTGGGATCTAGGTCTATTATTTCTTAATATGAAATTTGAAAATTCTAAACAACTTGTATTGATGATGTTGAAAGTAGTAAAAACTTTGTAGTTTAACCGACGAAAATACGAGAGGTGTTTAAAGTAGAATTTCTTTTTACTGGGAATTTAATTGTTTGTTTCCTTCTTTTTGCGTATCAAAATTATTAATGCTTTACAAAGCATTTTTTTACAACAACTAATTTCTACATAGTAACTACAAATAAAATAATATGAAGCACAAAAGACGGTCTTATCGCTAATTAATGATTACTTCCAGAAAACCTTGGTGTTTGAAAATATAGGTACAAACAAACATACATGTATAATATTGTATCGTAATACGTAATACATTAATAATTCGTATCATAATAATATTAACTTATTCCATTCATTTAATATATTCGTTATTATATGAAATCAATATACATTATATATGTATAGAGTGATATATTAGTATATTATTTTACGTTATTTATTGTACTATTTTATAAATATTTGTGTATTAAGTTTATGTATGAATGTTTATGTGCCCCACCCACTACTAATTTTTAATTTTATATCTCCTAACCTCGACAAAGACTGTCTGGAAGAAATCGTTAATTGGCGATAAGACCGCCTTTTGTACTACATGAAATGTTATGTGCATTTACTAGATCAAGATAAATAAAAAAATAATACACAAATAGTTGAGGCCGATCGTGGCGCAGCGGCACAAAGTGTGACTGAAACCGACTGGTTGTGGGTTCGATCTCCACTCGAGGAGATGAAATATTTACTTAAATTTATATTTGCATTTCTTCGCTCTAGTGTCTAGGCAAAAGCGCGGCGTTGAGTTCTGCCACCCAACACGCAATGCCTCCAGAATTCGGCAGGAAGTGGGGAACGGAGTGTCATAACACTAGGTTCTCTCTGCCTACCCGGCTGTGTGCGGGATACAGCGTGAAACTAATTTAATTTTTATTTTGAATTTACACAAATATTTAGTATGTAACTGGAATACATCCGGAACTGTGACAGCGCATAATGAAAAAGTCTAAGCGTATATATTCATTAAATTTAAAATTACATATTATTTCAATATTATAATATTAACCTTACATAGTAAAATATTGTGATAGACTATGTTAAAGTGTCACTAACAGAATTTTAATATCACGATGACTAGCCGAGTGTAAGTTTATCTATAAATATATCTTTATCTTTCGTGCCTTGTGATAATCCTGTTACTTATTTCTAATGAAATAAATAAACAACATTATTGTGAGCATTAGCAAATGCATCCTCACTCGTAATTATTTTGGCTTCACTTTGGATCCAGTATGTAGCCGAATAGGTACAGGGAACCTAGTGTTATGATACTCCACAGTGTGGAGTAAGTAAGTAGCGGAACTCAGCCTGTCGCGTTTACAGTCTCTTGCACCACGACTGGGCTCAATAATTATTTCAATATGTTTTTAATGGACGAAAACAACTACTAATGCTTTAACGTTAAGGTCTTTTCAATTAATAAAATTTAATAAATATCTCTAAACATATACGTTTGTTATAGATGATTCCATTGGTTTGTCAAGTACTATATCGTTGGACCCAGGAGAATGCGGATCAACTGAGTTTTGTCTTGTTTGGGATATGCCGGTGATAAAGTACAAAAAGGATAGTAAGACACATAAAAGGTATGCTTATTTTATACAAAGAAATATTTTTCTTTGCACTGGGTTGTGTGAAGACTTTTTTACATATTTTTTGTTATCCAATGTAAGGATAATTGCTGCCCAATACGCGAGAGCGAAGGGAGGAGAGTGAAATATAAAACAATATATTTTTTTTTACCTGCGGACTCCACTCCGTATCCCGCATACAAGGGAGTAGGCGGAAGGAACTTCCCGTCATTCCCTATTCTTCGTCCAATGTGTGATGATGATTGAGCGGAATTCAACGCCGCGCTTTTTACTTATTACTACAGTGAAAAAAAAAATATTTTTTTTTCGACTGCGATTCGAAACATCAACCGTCGTGATTACGTCCGGACGCTCAGTCGCTGCGCTTTTTAAAGTCTCAACAATAATGAATATAATTTATATATTTATAATTTGACTCTTATTTCAGGTTTTATACGAAATTTTTTGGCAGCGACGGTATATCTGGTACTAGTATAGCGGCGTACGCACTCAACAACTACACAAATTGGGAAAAGCAGCTTGCAGAGTGGCAAGATCCCATACTAAATAACAAGTAATTTTAATTATATAGTACATTTATTTATTTAATATATTATTTAACTTCAGGTTGTAATCCGCATATAAAAGAAACCTGGTTTTGAGAACCTCCGTTCCTTATGCACCGCCCTGATTTTAAAACACGAAAACGCCACGATCACCACATTCTCTTCTTATCAGAGCAAGTAAATAAAAATAATGCCAATCTCCAAGTTAGAATCAAACCCACAAGCGTCGTGTTTACAGTACTGCTGCGACGATTTTATTTTTGTTTAATGGTTGTCACGTAACAATACTTATATTTGTAATATAAATTTAATAAATTTGGGCTATTTTAGTTTAGGTCATTTTGATCTTAATTAAATATGTGGTAACTTCATCCTGTAACTCTAAAGAAATCAAAAGTTATACTAAAAATGTTTTTGATTTTATAACAAAGAGGAATATATACATTCTTTTATAAAGAAATGTTCCGTATGATTCCACAGCAACATTCCGGATTGGTTAAAAAGTGCCTTAATGAATGAGCTTTATTTCATCGCGGACGGCGGCACCATATGGTTCGACGTTTCAGACGATTTTCCCGAGACTGATCCTCGGTAAGTATATGCAAAATAAAAAGATGTAACTATGTATAATATGTTGTTTTTTTGCCAGTGGTACCAGGTGGCAGTGGGTACCCATTGTTAAAACTATACTCCCACTTTGAGCCCAATTTTTAAAACATAGCTTGTTAAGTGGTGGCACGCAATGTCGCACTATGCTTATTGTCATAGATGATGTTATCGAGTAAATGAAAATAATTCTGATATCGATATTTTTCTTGAATACGAGGTCAGTCCGATAAGTACTTAGCCTACAGCAGAAAAATGAAAATTTTGGAAAAGTGGCGATTTATTTCTGCGGCGAGTGACTTTCAAGTTGATACTAATCTCGAGAATGGCACCCGCGTGGCTCATCAAAAACCGACGTGCGATCACGTTGAAACCCGTTAAATAAATTTTTGACAATCACCATCGAAGGAGAAGAGTCACCATATACAGTATCCAATCGCTTCGCTTTCTCCTTTCAAAAAATCGGAATCACCGACCGATTAATCCGCGGACACGCTTGCTTCCACATGCTGTAAAAACAAAACCACGAGTCCGATTCGGCTGAAATTTTGACAGGAGTCATCTACAAGAATGCACTATACGATAATATTTTTCATGTGATAGTAGCGCTATGAGGCGGCAAGGCTAAGTACTTATCGGACCGCCTTCGTATATTTGTAAAATAAAATAAAGTAAAGAGAATTTTCATTTTAGACATGAACTTGGTGTGTTTGGATATCTGGAAGGACACGAATATCGCATGTACAATACGTATGACGTACATTTTTATGCGTCTTTTGCGTTGGCACAGCTTTGGCCAAATTTACAGGTAAGCATTATCATTTTAAAATACTTCATTATTTAAATTATAGTAATGTATGTAGAGTATAGAGTGTAAAATTTATTAATGTAATACAGGGCCTTTCATTAATTACGTCACACGTGAGTAAATTGAAATATTATTTTTCTACCCCTCTCCCATCCTTGCTACATATTTTACAACTTCACGCCTTGAATTATTAAATTAAAACAGCTGTGCCAAAATTATATTTTAAAATGTTAATAAGAAATATAAGAAAAATGATGATAAGAAATATAGGACCCCCACCTCTTTGTCACATAATGTCATATTTCATCGTCCCACCCCGTCCCTATTAACGTGTGATGCAAATTGTGAATGGAAAGGATGTTTTTTGTGAGTAATGTGTTGTTGTCGCGCTTACAGGTAGTTCTACAATACATGTTCCGAGACGCGATAGCGGTAGACACCCCAAAGTTAAGGCAGTCATTGTACGACGGAAAACTCTGCAAATTCAAAATCAAAGATTCCATTCCTCACGATTTGGGTGAACCAGGTAAGGTTCATAATTATGATAATAATATATCATATAACATTCCATAATAAAAAAAAATCATACTTAAACCATTAAATGGTGTAATTTTAAAATAAATTATTTTATTCAGATTTATCGCTTATTTTTTGATAATTAAAAAAAAAATGTCAAATACATTTTTAAAAATTCTGACGTTCTGAATAGATTTTACATTAGTCTGTGGTAACTTATAAGTCAGTCTGTAATGTGTATAAATTAGTAAAATCAAACACCTTGCCATGTATGAGATGCTCAAAAGGAAACTTCGATAAATAGATGACTGATAATTCACAATTTATTAGCTATATAAGTTCTTTTACACTTTTAGCATTTGAATATTAACTTGCAAATATCTGACCGTTTTATGTCAACGGCGTACAAATCGCCACTCAAAATGGCCCTATGGAAATGGTCCGACTGTACCATGTTATTTCTATGATTTTCAGATGGCTTGCCGTTTACACAAATAAACGCGTACAACATACACGACGTATCCGAGTGGCGGGATTTGAACCTGAAGTTCATCTTGCAAGTGATCCGCGACTACCGCCTGCTGCGGGCGCACCACGCGCCCTTCACCAACCAGCGCTATCGCTCCATGGCCTTCATCGACGACGTGCGCGACGGCGACGACGACATCTACGTGCGCTCCACCGGTACGGATACTGAACAATATTTTTGAAGCTCTCTAAGGCTATTTGAATTTGACTTCTTGGTAGATAATTCACCAAATCGTTGTCACTCCAGAAAACTTTTTTCGATTATGCTTATAATTCTATAGAAGTGTTCCGGTTTTATAACCCCCCCATATACTAATCGAGCACCTAACCAGACGGCGAGCAGAGCCCCGCGGCGCCGGCGGCCGCGCCCGCGCCGCCCGCCGCGGCGCCGCGCGCGCGCGCGCCCGGCGTGCTGGAGCTGCTGTACGGCGGCGCGGGCGCGGGGGCGCAGCGCGCGCGCGCCGCCCCGCCCGCGCCGCCCGCCGCCGTGTGGGGCGCCGAGCGGTACCTGGCCGAGCTGTACGCGCCCTGCGCCGCGCTGCTGCGGCGCGCGCGCGCCTGGGACCGCGACGGCGACGGCCTCATCGAGAACGGGGGCTTCCCCGACCAGACCTACGACGCGTGGGTCATGTCCGGCCCTAGGTCTGTGTGCTAAATACTCATATGTTTGTTATCATGAAAAGTGAATAGACAATTATTGATATATTAAATTTTATTCAGTCATTACAATATAAATCAAAATTACTAATAGTATGTTACGATTTTAAGCGCTTACTGCGGGGGCCTGTGGGTGGCCTCCATCAGTGCCGTGAAGACGATGGCGCGCATATTGGGACACGAGGACGACGAAAAAGAGTTCTCGAAGCTTTTAGAACAAGCTCGAACCTCCTACGAGAAGAAACTATGGAACGGCTCATATTACCGTTTCGACACGAAACCCTCTAATTGTGACGTCATCATGGCGGACCAACTAGCCGGCCATTGGTAAATGTTTGACATCATTTTTAATAAAAAAAATCACTTTGCACTATATACCGCATATAGCAGAAAAGGCAAAGAAATTTTAGTGTTAAGACTTATACTTTTGCCCTATATTAGAGGAATTACATGTCGGCGGAATTCAACGCTGCCCTTCGTCTTCTTACCAGAGTGAAGAAATAAAAATAATTTATTTTGTCGACTAGGAATATAACCCACATTCGTCACCTTCCTAGGCTTCTTCTGCCTACCCTGCTATATGTGACATACAGCTTGAATCGAAAACAAAATATTAACATACAAAACGAACAGGTTCCTCCGTGCCTCGGGGTGGACGGAGCAAGTGTTCCCCGACGCGAACGTCAGAAAGGCGCTGCACACGATATACGAGAACAACGTGCTGCGCTTCATGGAGGGCGGGCGCGGCGCCGTCAACGGGTACGTGCGCGCGCGCGGCGTGGACACGCGCGCGCTGCAGAGCGAGGAGGTGTGGACCGGCGTGGTGTACGGCCTCGCCGCGCTCATGATACACGAGGGTGAGTGGCAGGCGCTCGGGCCAATACTACTGCATAATAATTGTTAACAATAAAACGGAATTAATATTTTTTACTACAATATTATTTACTTAATTTTTTATCATTACTTTATTATACATATATTAACAAATCGCTGCTAATAATAAATCGTACAACTACCCACATAAATTTATCAATACAACTGATCTTGTTTGGGAACACCAGACCCGAGTATTGTCATGATGCATGCGATCCACGCTAGACGTGGATCGCATGCATCTTATTTTACATATACTACTACCAAACCTTTTATCTATAACTTTCCATTCCATTTATTGCTTGTAAAAATCTCCCTACAGTGATGCTAACAATGTAAATAAGTTTTAGCAAGCGTATAAAAGTTTCGACGAAGCTTGGTAACAATATAAGCCTTAATGTTTCCGAGGGTCGCGAGTTCGAGTCCCACTACCGTCAAAGTTTAATATTATTTTATAACAATTATAATATATTACAGGTATGCACGAGCAAGCGTTCGCGACGGCGGGCGGGATGTACGCCACGTTGAGTCAGATGGGGCTCTCGTTCGAGACGCCCGAGGCGCTGTACGAGAACGGCAACCACCGCTCCGTGGGCTACATGCGGCCGCTGGCCGTGTGGGCCATGTACCAGGCCATCCTCGCCAAGCCCGGCCCGCCGCTGCCGCACCCCGGCAACGGACAACCACTCCACGCCAAGAGCTCCTTATAGTGAACGCACTAACTAATTATCGACAGGGAACTCGGCCCGAATTAATTATTTTCGTTTCCACGCTCTAGTATAGAAAGAAAAATCTGCTTAAATTCCGCCATTCGACACGCAATGTCTCGAAAATTAGGAAAATGGGAAAACAACAAAAGTGTCTTAAGACTTGGTTCCCTCTGCCTCCTCTAATATATAAAGGATGAAGCGAAAAGCAAAATGTATATTCATACACCAAAATCGTTCGTGCCAATTGTTTAAAAATTGGATTTTTAGTTTTTTTGTTATATCTAATTATAGTTTTAAATGACAACCAATTTTCTTTAAACGACTGCTAACGGTGCTTAAAAATGTTACCAAGAACCTCTACTAAATTATTTAGTTTGAATCATTGGGTAGCAAAGTTATAAAAAAATCCTACCCCAATTCTTACCACAAAAATTTCAATTGCCATAAAAAATCAGTAAAGTAAAATGGAATATATAAAAAAAACATATTAGAGAGCTTCGATGTGCTACAAAAGGGACGTATACAATTCCTGATACATTCTGATTCTTAAAAAACTAAATTTCAATATGTTACCATTATTTAAAATCTAAAAAGAAATTGCCTTATGACGATACTTGATTACATTTAAAATTAAGTCCAGCCCAATGGTCCTAGACGTATTTGATAACGTTATTTTACAGTAATCATGCATTTTTTTTATGAAAATATATTTTGGGAATAATATATTTTTTTATTTTTTTTTTCTGAACAAGAGAAAGGAAGGGTGAAGGGTTAGGGATTTTGATTTTATTTAAACAGTATAGAACAGGAGGTAACGTTTCATTTAAAAAAAAAGTCACATACTGTAAAGTTATAAATGTCATTATAAAAAATGTTTTGAATAGACGACAGTAATACTTTAGAATTATTTATAAAATAAAAAATCAATGTTAAGTTCTTGAAATTTATATCACTATAGTGTATAACCGTATACGTATAGCCGTTTAAGCTAATGTATTTTTTTTATAAAGTTATATATACACACGAAACTGCTGGAATTGGAAATATGAAACTTGGCATGAAGGCTGGGTAGGTTAGGGAGTGTAGGGGAAAACCAAGAAAGGATTTTTTGAAATTCCTACGAGAACGAGAGAAAATGTGATTTTCTACTTTATGTCCACGAAAATAAAGTTTTAGTTCATTTATAAATTTATAGGAAAAGTGCAATGGTACCTCCTGTACTATAATAGTAAAGTAAATATACAACACACAATAAAGTAATGTGTTTTTAATTTTATTTTTAATTGAGATGTTTTATTTTTTGCTAATACCAAATAATATATATTACATAAAACGATAATATTGAATTGTACTAATATATTATAATTTATAAAAAAAGCACTTGTTTATCATGCCGTCACGTTATTTAAAATTTATTTCTTATATGAAACAGCACAATTTAGTTTATAAATTTAAAATTAACTTATTTGGATAGTTTTTTGTAAATTATTAATAGAAAAAAAAATCCTAAAATGTGCAAATAAAGTGTGAGTGTATAATTGTTTCTGATTTTCAAGAATCATTAAGTGTGGTTTTATATTTTACTTTTTTACAATCATTTCATAAACATGTAAATTTATTATTTGGCCTATTGGCTTTCTTAAGAATGACGAGCCATACGTAATAAACGTAAATATTAAAATTGTATAAAAAAATTTCTCAGGTTATATAACTTTATGCTGGTAAAGATTTAAGAAGAAACTAAGGGTAAATAAAATATAAAAATAAATATTTATTTATATAAATTTATTTTCATTTTCATGTATTATAAATGCATTTCGGAAAGACAATTACAATAATTTAATAAAAAAATGTGGTATTATTAAAATCCTTTTCCCTAGACATTTAATAATCGAGTGTGCTTAATATTACAAAATATTTTTTTATACTACGAAAGGCGTAATAAAATTAATTTTCCTATTTTTGTACCATTAACAATAAAAGTTAAATTTTGTTTGAAAATAAATAGAAATGCTGAAAATTACTTATATATTAGGTATATGTACAAATATTTACAATGTCATGAAAATTAAAAATGATTTTCAGTCTTTGCATAATAAAAAAACAGTACGTAGTCAGACAGACAGCATGTTGTCTAATTATTTTCGAATTGTACAGATTTAACTTCAAGTATAATATTAAAATATATTTTATTATCTGTTATTGACGATTTGTCATATTTAGATACCTACTTTTACTTGTCTCTTATATGTAGTTAGCTATTTTTAATTATAAATTTATAACGAACTTATAATATTATGTTATCTGTGGTTTTTCGGTAAACTTACTTGATATCAACTGATTAAAGCTTAAACAAAGTAACATGTGATTAATTACCGGTACTTAACTAAAAGATTATCATTAGACTAGCACAGACATTGTAATACATAATTTATTGGTGACGCAAATGGCGTAATACATTCTTTAAACGCAGGGTTATTATTGATACAACACCTTTATTATTTTAATGTAACTTTGTATTAAAATCAAATAAGGCTGATTGTCGTCATATAACTGCATTTATATTCTTATGAACCGCTAATTACTTTTTTCTTATGTTAAATAATTATATTCAATTCTAAAACGGTCTATTTTTAATTTCATATTTCACGTATGTGTAGCAGATATGTTCATATACAAATGTGCTCCGTCGCGATCGTCGCAGCGGCTTGCGACAGTTCTGTCGCGCGAAGAGAAGTTCAGTCGCAAGTGTGTGGAGCTCGTGTCGGTGTCGCAGTCTAACCTCTCTCTAGATGCTGATGCTTCTCTCTCTACAATCGTGGCCATGTGGAGGCCCCTGTTAATAAATTATAATATAAAAATTAACTTTCCTGTGTATTTATATGTAAATAATATATTGATCTGGATATATTATTTAAATTGCTTATATATTTTTTTAAAATAAAAAAAAATTATCGATCTTTATCTCTAGAATAATTTCAATTAAGAAAACACATAAAAAATTTAACGTAGCGGGATTTGAGCCCGCGCCTCTTTGGAAACCGTCCATGTCCAAATCGTCCAATAAAATAAAATACATTATTAATAAAAATCGAATTAAAAAGGTATATTTACAGATGTAGGTAGGTATATAATGCGAACGAAAGTATCAAATTGATAACATCACTACTTGTACTTTTAGTTTTTTTTAACGATTACCGCTATAATGAGCATATCAAAATAATATGTTAAGAAAGAACATTAATTTAACGTTACTTCTAGATTTATAACAGTGTAATCAAATTTAATAGAAATGAAATTAAAATTTAAGATCTTTACAAGAATATGTGAACTAATATTTAAAAATAATCAAGAAATAAACGTCAACAACATTATATTTACCTATTTTCGTGCTTAGGATGTCCAAATGTGGTAAATTGAGGACATCCGTTGAGGGGTCGCGGCGGCGGTGGTATCAAGTAGTCGTCAAGACGATTGTCGCTGTCGCATGAATTCATTGTCAAAGTACTCGCCGATATCTAAATATAGAGATTCTAATTTTACATCCTGAATATGCTTTTCTTACATTTTTATAAGGACGTCATAGTGTCAATAATAAATACACTGGATTTTATAAACAATCTAGAAACCATTATCATTTTTAACATTTTTTAAAGTGTTATTCCACACTTAGGAGAGAATAAAATACTTAAAATACGTATAAAAATTTGAACGTAGCGGGACTCGAACCCGCGCCTCCTGGAAACCGACAAGGCGCTCTGACCACTAACTCATACGAAAGTTTTATACACTTGGTACTAATTATTTGCTATCAACATAAATAAGTTGTAACAAGCGTATGGATGCAAGAGGCCTGGGTTCGAGTCCCGCTTCGTTCAAATTTTTATACGTTTTCTACATAAGTACCATTTTTATAAAATATGCTTTTAAATATATGTGTAGTTATATAGTTACCATGGATCTAGCTTTATCATCTAATTCGGACTGAACGCTATTAGTTTCACCCACACTGCCGCCGCTAACGGTACTGAGGCGACCCGACGACGACGAACCTTTAATAAATATATAAAAATAAATATATTTGTATATGATCGTGTGAACGAATAAAATATACAAACAACCTAATGTAAATAACTTACTGTCACTTAAGCTGCTGTTAGGTCTCGTGTTACCATTTCTTTTTTCAATTGTACCAGTATTACTTGTATCGTGATCTGAAACAAAAATATTTCCTTTCAAATTTATAATATTACAATTATTAATTGTTCATCTTTTTTATATTTCATGTAGAACTTACGTTTAGATTTATTTTTCGAAAACATTTTCTTAACCCTCTCGAAAGGCGTGGGGCGCTTCATATTGTCTTTAATCTTCTGTTGAATTTTATCATACTCATCTCTCATTTTATTTAACTGTTCTTGTTTCTCTTTTAGAGACTGTTGAGTTTCGTTTCTGTTTCTCCATTCCATGACCAGTTTCTCTACTTCGGAGATGGTAAATACGTTATTCTTAAAATCTGTTATAATCTCCGCTAGCTCTTCTTGGCCGGTAGCATCTTTGCCGGATTTAACGCTGCCACTATTGCGTACATCTTTCATACTCAAATTAAGTTGGCTAATGTCACTTGTTGGAGTATCAATATTAAAAGTCTTTGATTCTTCGGTGGGAGAGTAAAGGAATATATCTGAATGTTGAGGCATCAGTCTAGAACTGTTCGCATACAAATTGTTAGGTCTAAATTTCGGGCTCTCTACTTTTATGTTCGAAGGTTGCACGAGATAATCGTGTTCTATCGCTTGTTGAATTCGATCTGCGGTATCGTCATGTATTTGGAAGTCGTTTTGGTAAAATTGCTCTTTTACCCTCGGCAACTTTAAGTTTGGCTTTTGTTTCTTTTCTTCTTTCTTTTCTGGAGTTACTTCCAAATTTTGAGTACACGCTTCGCTGAACGGATCCGTCACGCTATTTTTCTCGTGTTCCGTGACGTTCTCTCGGTCAGGTGAATCAACTACGTCGGTACTTTCAACAATGCAGAGTTCCTCTTGTGACTTGTCGTTCTCTTCATTCTCATTATCGTCTTTATCATTGTCCGACATATTCTTCAAATAGTAGTACATGTTTGAGAACTCGTTTATTTTCTGTAAAATAATTAAGGAGGTTAGTTAAATTGGTAACAGTCTAATATTGAGAAATAGGGCAAGCAGCGGTAGGTACCAGATGGTCGGCCAGCATGTCGGCGAGGCGGCGGTGCTGGTGGTCGCGCGCGAGGTCGGCGGGCGCGCGGCGGCGCACGTTGCGCAGCGCCAGCGCCGCGCCGCCGCCCGGACACTCCAGCAGCTGCCAGCACACGCGCTCCAGCCCGAAGCGCGCCGCCCAGTGCAGCAGCGTCGGGTACTCCTCCCCGCCTGTGGAGAACCACATATATGTAGACGCACTTTTCACGTTTGAGCGGTGAAAATCAACGCCGTTCTTTTTTATTTACCAAAATAAAGAAATAGAAACAAAATTAAAATAAAATGATTCTTCCAAGTTGAGAGATGGGTATCGATTAATTCTACCCCACACAATCATAAAAATGTAGAACTAGATTTTGTGGTGTTTTTTTAATGAAGTAATAAACCATGAAATGGAACTATATTATAAAAAAAAATGCTCATAGTGTACTTACTAGTCATATCAGATTTAGGGTTGTACTGCTCCGTAGACGACAGTAGATTAAAATGTGGTGGGATATTCTTCTGGAATGCGTTAAGCATCCAACTATCTAACTGTTCCTTATTTGTAGTTTTAAAACCTAATGTCTGTAAAAGTCAAAACAGAATTAAAAATATGGTAAAAGCAGTTAATAATATATGAATAACGTTCGAGAAAACTTTCGAGGAAATGAAACATTTAATATTTTTATTTTTTCGTTCTGGTGTCGAAAATGACGAATGGAATGTATTAACACTAGGTTTCCTCTGCCTACTGTGATAATGCTTGACGCTGATTTTTTTAATACAAGAAAATGTCTTCATGTCATATTACCTGGCACATAAATTCTAAAGGATGGTCGGAGGCTCTCAGCAACTGATCCAACTCCCTCAACCGACTTTCACACTTAATTTGTCTTCTTCCTAACGATTGTCCATTCTTGCTAACGCGTACCCACACTAACATGGACACTTCCAAGCATGATTCTAAAATAAACATTACAATACATTTAAATGTTCACATTACAAAATATGTTCTTAATATGAAATCATTAAATTTATTAAAAAGTATTATTTTTATTAAATTTATTTGTGTCGTGTTGTTTAACATAAATACTTACCCGGTATATCAAATTGTAACGTATAAGGGTTCCTTTTCTTAAAAGTTGGTATGTGAATGACCTCGCCTTTTTTGTCAACCATAATTTTTATACTGTCCTCTTCTCTGATGGGATCGTTAAGAAGTGCTATCACCCGACTTTGACCCTGTGATAACGTTAAATATCAAAGCTCTTTTCTCATAGAGTAAGGAAAGTAGGTGCTTGCTCAAAAGTTAATGATGATGACATACAATAATGACAATATTTTGAACAACAGTTGTTGACAATTCTTTACATTTTTTTATTGTTAGATTTTAGTAAACAAAGTACTTAACAGTGTGAATTATCAGAAATTACATTACTATGTCATTTCAATTAAATAACGCATTTATAATGAGCGGAAAGTGTAAAATTAAAAACTATATATATATACATACAATTTTAACTTTTTTCGGAACAATGGAAAAACTCGTTCTGTCCGTTGCGGTGTCTTTACAGTCCTTTGTTCTTAATATTCCAACTGCTGCCGTGAGAAACGTATCTACGAACGATGTATCTTTTTCACGAACGCACATCATTTGCCACTGGTCGATAGTGGGATAATCTGTAAAGTAAGTGCATGTGTTTAATGTAGCCCTTATCTTGAAAATCTTTTATAAATATGAACAATTTAATAAATAGAGTATGTTACTTACCTTCGCAGTTGTTAGAAATAACATGATTCTTTTCCACACCCAGAAGCATAACTAAGACTTTATCAACTTTAAACAAATTCTCGCAATTCAAATCTCGTTTTAATTCGGACATTTTAGACGCGAGATTGGGGCAGAGTATTACAATTTGCAATTGAGCTTTTGCCAACTTATCCAGTTTCTCTTGTGAATCCGAAGACATTAGTTCCTCCGCTTTAATTGGTGTAACTCTATAAAAAGTCGTAACATTTTGTAATTATAAAAATTTTACACCAAGACGTATTAAAAATAATCAAGAAAATGAGCATTTTAATTCGTATAGGCTTAAATTGTAAAATTTACCTACTTTATAAATTCTGAGTACTCGTAATAATTATTAAATTAAAAACGGAAGTATCTTATTTAGAAGTTACCCAATGGCCGCCCTAAGTAGGAAGCAATTGCATATTTCAGCTAAGGTTTGTATATGCCCTATACATATGCTTAGGTACGTACAATTGAAATTAACACAATTATAAAGTGAGTGATTTGCCTTTATACCAGAGCGACGAAAATAAAAACATTAATTGAACGATCGACTCCACGACCGTCGCGTTTACAGTCACACTTGTGCCACTGTGCCACTACACTCTCACGTCAATTTGTAACAATATAATGAGCCACTTTTATATAATAAATGGTTTTGTTCATTTGTACGTTATGTTAATAAATCTTGTTAATAAATTATTTTTTTTATCTATAAATAATGAGTAACTGGACACACCTGTAATGATGTCTCGCTCGCTGTGACATGATTTTGTCAAAGCTGGCGACGAGGTAGTCAGACCAGAGACCACTTTCTGGAGATCCCGAGCTCCATAATATTGCGATGTCTTCCATTTCTACAATAAAAAAATATTGCAATCAAATCTTCTTATCAAAGCTAGTTTTGATAAGAAGCTCATTTTCCTAGCAGTTAGGAAAGTGAGACAATAAAAAGGCGGCTTTAAGTTCCGCAATTCAACCTGCCTCTATCTACGACAAAAATAGATGAGCAACATTTAAGTGATAAAAACCGGGAAAGTGCGAGTTCCGTATAAAATTGGAGGTCTCGAGTTTTTCTGAAATTCAAACTGCCAGAACCCTTTCATCTGATACCTTATATCATTTCACAGAGTATATGGTTTGAATTTCCACTGATATCTCCAAGCATGGCAGAGATAAAGGCTAGATAGACAGACAGACAAAGGGGCGGGCAACAAAGTGATCCTATATTTCGTTTCCATTAACACTTTCTGCCAAACTCTGGAGAAATTATGTTGAGTAGCGGAACTCTACGCCGCGCTATGCCAGAGCGAGGAAATGAAAACACTAAATATTTGATATCCCCGAGTGGGAATTCAATCCGCAACCTATCGCGTTATCTATCAGTCGCACGCTTCTACTCGTGCGCCACGACTCGCACAAACTAAACACATTAAGACAATATAGATAGAACACACAAGAAGTGAACTGATTGTTTCTCAGAACAATATACTACTCATTACCCAGATATTTTATTATTCCGTTGACGCTTTATCTAACAAGGAAATGCCCTACACCCTAAACGTTAGCTCAGCATCAAGTAAGATTGATTCACTGTCAAGATACTAAGTTTATGTAAAATGGGCAATGTTTAAAGGAAGTGTCGTTGAGGATAATCAATTGGTGTAAGCGATGTCGTTCATTTCATATCTTGTTGGGTCGATGCCTGAATCAAAGATCACATCACGGGTCATCGTAAAGCTTTAAGGAACAATTATATATTACTAATATTAGTTTTTAATAATTTTAACATATTAACTAAATTCCATTTCAACATACATAACATAACATTTTGAAATAATATATATTTTTTATAATAATTAAATGCAGAATTGCTTTTACAATGCACATCAAATTAAGCTAAGTGTTTCAAAATATCACAGTGCACAGATTGCATTTAAAAATATATCTTCATTTACTCTGCAAAGCGCAGTTTAGATGATAAATTGCGACGACATCTGTGCGTTATTACAGCTGCACGCTCCGCCCGTAACCTGACCGCGCGGACTGAACCCTTGTCTTGCCTCTAACAGCTTATTTTCGATGCCACTTGAAATTAATTAAAACGACCTAAGATGAACATATTCAAGAATAAACTGCAATCATTGATGGTCAATTAAACTTTATTTAAGGACAATTGACAGCGGTTTCTCATTCAAGTCAAAATCATCATTTAGAAAATATATTTCTCTCAAACGTATGTAAGATTTAAACATGCGTCGGCTGTTAAAAGTTTTTATTGCATCTAGCGCTGCGCATACGCATCGGCTGCTTACAAAATATGTTATGCACCGCGCGCACCGGAAATTCATACGGATTTATACTCACCCACCTCTGCCGCCAAATGAAGACCCAACTAAATGTAATATCCGTTTCCTAAATAGACAAACGTCTATCGGCGTGGCCCGGAATAACTATAGCCGATTTGATGCAGCGGTTACATTTGGACTTTATTAAATATCTCTAAGGTATGCGGTGAGTATAACTGGATGGCGGTTCGTTACATAAAAATAATAAAGCAATGGCAAATTGATTGAACTACGACAATTCACGCCTTATCTGGCAAGTTTGCAAAACAGTAAACATAAAAGAAAATACATGGTATTTATCATGCTCGTTTTTTGTACAAAGGATAGTTATGTCCGAACATCGTGTGTTTTCAGTTCAATGGCCGATGTCTTTGATGTGCCGGCTGAAATATTGCAGTTTCCTATAACGGTACGGTCCGTCAGGTGCCTTTTTGATCTACTGTTTTCTCGCATAAATAATTTTGGTCGGAGTCTGTTTACCATAAAGTGTTCTGGGCTTTGTCTACGAACTGGAACGGCAAAAGTTTACCTCTATTACGAAAAACATCTGGTGTATTTTTGACCCATTTTAATCAGTCGGTAAATATAACAAAATTTTAAGAATAAATGTAATAATTTATAAAATTAAAAATGTATAAAGTTTAATGTATATTTGTTCTAAAAAAAAAATAATAACTTAACAAGAAAAATAACATAGAAACAAAGAATCTGTTATGGATTCACTCAACATGAACTGTGAGCTGGCGGCGTCGTCGCGAATGATTCACTATATAAAAATATTTTTTTCCTTCTTTTTCTGTATGTTCACTGTTGTTAATCATTGCAATTTTATACTTTCTGACATCACAGTAATTAGGGCAGTTTGAAAATACGAACGTTTGGTATTATTCACCCGACCCGACAATATTAGTCCCTATGTATAAATAGCATTAACAATTCTAGCATTAGTCATTAAAAGCGAGCTAGCTATTATATATATAGCTATATATTATGTGACCCGAAATCTGATATTTTAACCTTGAAATAGTACGTACACGTTTGTTGGAACGAAGCTCTCACATAATACAATGGTTTCAAGTTAATGGATTCCTCCTTAAGAACGTAAAATAGAGACTAATATTTTTTTACAAGATGAACATTTTCAAGTAGTATTTGTATTAAAAATTATAATTGATCATTAAAATAACATAATTATACACCTAATTACTTCTAACAATAATATTTATATAGATACCAATATATAAAATAATATTTATTATAGATATACTTTATAAGTAAGATGTAATAAGATATTTTAGGTCATCACTTATTTTTTAATTAATTAAGTACCTATCTATAAATTTATTTTTATAGCAACCATGCGCTAAATACATAGACTTGATACACTTACATCCTATTGTATTCCACGTATTTGACCTAATTGGTAGCAGGTGAATAAATCCAGAACTTTGAACAATCATAATATTATGTTTTAAACAAAACAGGGCGAGTACAATTGACATATTTGCGCAAGAAATTTTGGTTAGTGTAGTTGCATACAATGCTGTGCTTTGAAAATGCAGTTTCTTCTAAAATTATGTTAAGGACAATCATATAAAGACGACTATTATAACAGAGTAAAAATATGTATATGTATATGTATATATATATATATATATATATATATATATATATATATATATATATATATATATATATATATGTATGTGTAGCTTTTTTTATAGTAAATTCATAAAAAAATGAATGTTAGGCGTAGGCGATCTTTACTTTAAGTTGAAGAACAAAACAGGCGTCTACATTTATATTCTCACAGCGACCACATTACGGGAGTCGCTCCGATGCATGTAAAGTATACCTACAGTGTTTATTCTGCCAGTCCTGCCATCCTGCATCCGTAATATGGACGAGGCGTAAGGACGCATATAAGGCGATTTTCATCTTTAAAGCGACTAAAATAAGGACCGTAGTAGTTTTTTTTTAAACAAAAAACGTTGCCGGCAAAATAACTTTTTACGGTGTCCTTTTGACATTAATTTTAAAGAAACTTTGTAAGATAAAAAATGTATTGCATTACCCAAAAACATATATTCGTTTTATATACAGTAGTACAGTAGTTAAATAGATTTCATTCAAATAATAATTTAAGTATTAAAAATCTTTTGGTATTTATAAAAGATTTTGATTCAAGCTAAAATGTAGAAAAAAAAATTATAAAATTATTGAGTACCTATATAACAAAATAAAAGTTATTATTTTAATAACATGATAAATTTTTAGTAACATTAAAATTTTCATTATTATTAAAAATCTATCCTGCTTTATAGTAAATAACACCTAGCATGAAAAGCAAATTACACTCACTTGTGTTTCCATCAGCTATAGAGTCCTCAATTTTGTCCATGACTAACCAAATTATTTCTATCTTGTTAATTTAAATGTATGACATTGCACTGAATTACAGAATGCACAAGGAGTAGGCAAACCGTAGTCCTGAGAACAGATACTCGCGAAGTGGCGGTTCGCGAGTCGCGAGTCGCGGCGGAGCTCAGCGCGCCGGCGCGGCGGGAGTGCTGCGTGGCGTCAGGCGGCGCGCGCGCACGCTCTTCGCATACTAAGAACATTAAAACGCAAGTCCACCGCGTCAACAATCGCAACACCATCTCTGACGACTATCTTGTCAAACAAATATGGACCCACGTTGGGTCTTAAGTAAATATTCACCAAACGTTATCGATCGCCAAATACGTTGGTGCAAACACTAGCACGCTCCGATTGTGCTCTACGCGCATCTAACGATAAGCTTAATCACATTATATAGAACCGCCTCTTGTAGATTGATAAGAGCGGAAGATTACATTGTTGTATTTCTGTGTATTTGTTACTTAAATTCTGTTTTTAAATAGAAAATAAATAATGATCATTATTATTAGACTACATTATTGCATAATTTAGCTCTACTAACGCACTGTTAGGATAGATTTTATTAAATATGCATCGGCACGGCGTCATATTTTTCTAGTGAAAAGACAATGCATTTCGTTATCATTGGAGGTCGAAGAGCTCGGGTGCAATGGTCTTTACTGATAATAACTTACGTCTCTAACGTATTGTTTACGACCATTTATCATGCTGACTGCTGTCCAGTTCTACGTTCGTTATTAGCTATTAATAGAAATTAACAACTAAAGCTTCTTAAGATAAATATTTTGGTAAGTACAAATTTCTAAACGTTTTAAATTTTGGAGCGAATCAGGACTTTGTCTTTTGTATGTTATTTTTTACTTTCCATTTACCTTTAAATTGAAAGTTTTTAGGTCGTCGTCTTCTAACAGTTTCTTCATCAGTTTGATTAAATCTAGGTGGCGGCATCTTGGGTACCTCACTAGGCACTGAGGTAACTTCTCCTGTTCCTGCTGATCCAGTAGCTAAATATCCTCCAACTGAATGTCGTCGACGCCCTTGTAATGGAATTGTGTAGAATACTTCTTCATGCTCTTTGGTACCATCTGATTTTACTACTTTTGTACTAATTTTGCCTTTCCTGTGTAGAAAATATTTACTCACTAAATAACAATGTGTGATTGCATGCGTTGTTTTCTTCGCTGATAATAAAAGTAGGTCAAGTGACCACTTTGACTAAGCATAAAGTAGGTATTACTTCCCTTTTTTAATGAACTATAAAATTTGTATGTATGTTCATTATGATGTTTTTTTATTATACTATTATTCTAACAAGTAAAAATTTTAAGAAATCTACAATTAAACAACAGGATAAGTCGTTTATTAGGTTACGGACTATTGTATGTTATAGTGTTTCTTACTTAATTCTTGGAGCAGTAAATGTGTTTCTCATGTCACCAGGTGCGCAATCACCTGGTCTGGGCTGGCCTTTGAGGAACGCCTCAGCTTGTTCCGGTTCTTTGGCAGAAAGTGATCTCAGTAGAGCACGAAATTCTTTTCTTCTAGGACTCTCTGGTTCCCTTCTTCGTGGAGAGCTAAGCGGTCGAGCCCCATCAGCCCATGCCCTGGCTGGTGCAGATCGAGAGTATTGTTCTGATGGTGTTGACAAAGGACTTGCGTTGTCGGCAACATCCTTGTCCGTAAACGCGAAGTACGACGGATTGTCTACAACAAAATACAAACGATGTGTTAAATAATAAAGCACCGTTTCTAAGCATTGCATAATGTGAACACAAACAGGATATTTAAATATAGATTGAATAAAACGACCTAAGATGGTTATTCAAAGATTCTTGCGTACCAATGAACATCATCAGGGTCTCATGTGCATGGAGCGGCGTCGCCTGTCGGCCACCGCCGGCCGACTGTGCCGCGCGGGAATTATTCAATAACGACAATGAACTAACGGCTCTCCATCACGTCCACTGCGAGCCGTAGACCAACCTACTTTTCTAAGCCGGAAAATGTGAATTGAAGACAATCTTCTGTTTAGATTAGGCGACTATACATAAACCTAGATTTTTATGACAAGTAACATATCCTATGCAAAACCTAGATAAGTGCTGTTTTTATATCGATATCGATACATAATTATGTTTATCATTTGTGAAATAATATAATGTATTTTTTTTTTAATTTCTTAAACGAGTAAGTAAGACTGAGAGGTCACCATGTATGGTCACAAAACTACCCGCCGGTGCCCGCATCTGTGGAGTTTGATTTTGTTAATGCATTTCACGGGTCGTTTTGAATTGTCCCCCGGGACGTACCTACATGTGTCCTACAAAAACTACAAGTGCTATACAATGGTAAACTCACGAACCATTATCGTGCCTAATTTCAAACGTGCTTAACAGTTGTTACATATATTATAATAACCGTGAGAGAATCTGTGCTTTCACACTAACAGTTCATTGTCTCTTAGTGCAATTTCGTTTAAAATTGGCTATATTATTATAAATCAAAATTAATAAAAAAATAATAAATAATTACAATCATAAATTAAGTTATTAATTTGGTAAGTATTAAAATTTAAAAACCCAACATCGATAGACACTACAACCATCATTTGTTAACTGATGAATCAATCTAAATTCTTGGTAGCCCAACAGATCTTTGCTAAACCAGTGTTTCCTAATAAAAAAATGTATAGGATTTTTTTACTTTGTTTCAAATCCAACAACTTACAATAACAAATAGGTGCTAAATATTAAAATTGTTTTCAGTTGTTTGTGTTATTACTATTTATATATATATAATATTATCTGTTGTTGTATGTGAAATATATATATGAGATAATATTATACCACATTTGTACAAAATGGAACACATTTTTGTACTGTAATTGTGACAATTATGTGTTAATTACAAATCAAAATTTAAAAAAACGATAAAAAATCAAATTGTTTGAAAGAAAAAATTATAGTATTTTGGTCTCAAGTAAGGGGAACCCGTGTTATTAATAAGTATATACTTATGCACTATATTCTGTAGTCCTTAATATTAAAGTTGTTACGTTTTTATATATGTTTAACATAAATTATTGTTAATTAATTCTAATAAATCTTTAAGCAAAGTATCTGCTTATATCTAATGCAAGATAATAAAAAAGATTACGATATAAGATTCGCGTTGGCGAAATTTTGCAGGGTTTATTTTGAACAAGCTATGATCGACGAAATGAAAACCACTTACTGGTAGCTCGTAGGCAGTAGTCAAATTGGGGTCCCATGATTTCAGAATCAGCAAACGCAACACGCAACTAAACACGACACATCCCGTCGACCGCGCGCCGGGCTCTGCGCCTGCGCCGCGGCCCATCTCGGGCCGGGGGCGGGCGCCCGCGCAGGTGCCGCGCCACACGTGCTAGCTTTCACAAGGAAGGGAAGCTTTCTTAGCACGCGCGAACAGGAAACGTCTCTACCCGAACAAAAATCACGTACGCTTATGAAGGGGAGCTGGCGACCAGATTTAATTTGAGTACTCGTATGTGTCCATTTTGGTAGCACACGCCAGCGTCTGTTTGTAAATAAACCCAGTACATTGTTGATATTGACGGCCATTCATATTTGGAGGTGGTTCCGTTTGCCTATTAGGAAACATGTGTTGCAGTCAATACCATTCATGTATCTAATAAATAAGTTTAGGAGAATTTCACTAAAAGCCAAACAAACAAGAAAAATGTAAATAGGTAAAAGTGTTGAAAGATGATTTAAAATTTAATTTCGTTCAAAATTATAAGTCAAGGATCAATCAAACAAACTGAATCACAAATTTTGAGAGGATCTTTCTAAACTAAGAACTGAGGCCGAGAGTGATATCTTATAACCACACGCATCTGTTCCGTATCGCATGCGAAATATAAATATCATGCATTCCTAACTATATTATTAACTCAGTTATTTTATAATAATACCTACTCCATACTTTAGTATTTTGGAGTTTGCGCGGAGTATGGCATAATTATATATAATATTAAAGTAAACGCAAGAAGGTAAGTTTTTATTGATCTATTTTCTCTGGTTTCAAATCCAAAAAACGGACAAGTGCCGGTCGAACTCGCATACTGAGGATTCCGAAACAATTTCAGAATGGTAGGTCAAAAGGAAGTACAGCTCATAAAAGTTGACAAACTAAGGTTTGCGGGGTATGCACTCATTTTTATTAAATGAACTATAATTATTATAAGTTTATAATCTGTTATAATAAAAAAAATCTATTTTGAGTTTTAATTAAACGGCGAATTTCATACAAAACTTTATTTATTTGTCCTTTGATTGCGTTGACTTAGAAGCTTGATTTTATCTGTGCACGCAAGTACCTAAGACCTTAATATTCGATATTAGTTTCAGCGTTATACCTCCACAAGATCTATATATATATAAATATATACACTTTTGTATATTTATAAGGTGACATAGAGATTGCTATTACAAGCTTCACGGGTGTTCTAGTCTAGTAGATACATATAAATTGATATATTTCTGTAGCATTTGAACACCTCGTTCGTTCGTAGTAAGGTATCCAATCCAATAACTATAAGAATCATGAAATATGATTATATAAAATATAATAAACAAGAAAACAAAATATTATTCTCTTATAAATTGTATTGCATTTATTATTATTATATTTGTAAAATAAAAATATAAAAGACGCTTTTAGAATAAGTCACTTTGTTGGTGGAAGTAAAAAAGTGTACCAGATGTCGGTCTGACAGTGCTTACTTGCATCTGCTGTAGAATGTAAAACAAAGGTTTCTTTTGTACTAAAAATTAACGAAACTGTGTTGAGAAGTTAGTTTTTCAAAGTAATTCATTATTGATTCGAGGAGATGTAGCACAATGCGTTTACTTTAATTTATACTTATATAAGTAGATTAGTTACATGTTACTTATTTAGGAAATTAATCAATGAAGATAACATGTTACCTTTACAATTAAAGTAAATACAATAATAATAATTATATATATATATATAACAACGTCACAAATTTCAACACAAAGGGAGCTAAGTCGTGATGTTTGGAGTTCAGAATCCGCAAAGTATTTGCGGAATAGCGCGTGTTTATTATAGTCGTATAGGCCAAAATAGCGCGGTACTGCCGTCTGCCGTGTACCGTATACCACACATACCGCAAACACAGTTATATTACTTAAAAGTTTAGCTATTACTATTCGATTTTTAGTGACCCTTCATCTATATTAACAGGAAAACCAAGATCAATTGTAAAACGTTTAAAAAATAGTGTAGAGTTTAGGAAAATATTTTTTTTCAGCCCCACACTGTATCCCGCATGTGCTACACAGTAGGTAGAAAGTGTCTAGTGTTAAAAACCTCCGCTCCGTAATTTCCGACGAATTGTGGAGGCGTTGCGTGTTGTGTAGCGGAATTCAACCCCGTGCTTTGCCTCAACACTAGAGCGAAGAAATGAACATATTAAATATTTCATTTCCGCGAGTGGGAATCGAACTCACAACCTGTAACAGTTATAGACACATGCTTGTGCCCTACGCCACGACTACCTCAAAATCCTCACTATCTCAATAAACTTATCACGATGTTAAATTTATATCTTTCTGTATGACACGAACTACGTAGTACATTATTAAGATTCATCATATAAATTACAGAGAACACAATAAGCGATATTTATATATATGTACGTATGGATATTATGACATATAAAAACCGACTTGGAATAACGAATAAGGGTCAATAGACAAAGATGGGCTTTATCGTATGGCGACGGCGAGCCACGGCTTAGATACAATTGGATGCTTCCGCTTGTCTCAAATTAATTCATACACATACATACATACATACATACATATGTATTTTGTACGACGTCTATAGTTAAACTACTAGGCGTATTGTACTTGTTTCGCACGTCGTTTATTCTGTACATTCTATAATATAGTATATATTTTTGAACGTCTGTAATGTATGGTAAAGATGTTTTTTTTTTGAATAATTTTTAATTCTGCACGTGTCACTTTGTGTTAAGCAATTAAGATTTTTATTGTCTTGTCATGATCTGATTTGAAATTATGATTGTAAAAACGGTTTTTAGTCACCCAAAAGTCTTTATAATGTACTTAATAAATATATCTTAAGCATGTAGGTATCGCGTTTTAAAACTCTCCATATAGTACAAAGTTCACTGACTTATTTGAACAGCTCCAGGCGCATCATCATCTTACACTTATATAACCGATGCGATGTATCGATTACATTTGCATAGGATGTATAATACTTGAACTGAATCCTAATGATATTGAGAGCAAAACTTTTAGGTCATATTAAATATGGAAAAAACTGAACTGAGCTGGTGGCCCGTGCCTCCAGCATAGTCTTGTGCCCATCCCAGAAGTATTAGTACCAATTTTTTTCCCCTAAAAATCACAAGTACCTAAATGCGATATTGGAAAAATCAAAACATCGTTTAACCTATTTATATGTAATTATTTTTTTCAACCTATAATATAAAACCAGTTTTACCAGTTTTTTTAAGGGAGCAAATAGTTTAACTATTTGCTCCTTTTCACGAAATACGATCGAATCCAAGTCATGTCATCGTTCTGATCCTTAATAATAAACAAAGTTATGATTTCTTGTTAACAATCACCATATTGTTGTAGCCCATAAAATACTCACATAATTATTTTTTTTAAAACAAATGTCTTATCCTGATTCTGAGATCTTAACTTATTTCATAAGGCCAATTTCATCGGCATGCTGATTAAAAATAGGCAAAAAAGACCTCTTTAGTAGGTATAATTAGACTCCTAAGCGGACGGAGAACTTGATACTTTGAACAGTAATTTTGGTCACATTTCTTATTATTTTTAGTCACAAAGGAAAAACAGAGGAATATAACACTACCTAAATTATACAAATAATAAACAATATAATGAACAAAGTTCATTATATTATGACTGTGTTGCCGAAAATTCCTTAATAGAGCTAGGTAGAGCTACCCTTTAAATCTATAGAGATACAGATCATACTTATATTAAGATTGTAAAGTTATTTATGTCTTTTTTACCATTTATATGGAGTTAACAGCATTTAGTAAAATTTGAAAATCGCAAATAATTATGCTGGGAAGCTAAAAAACCATAATTATGTAAAAAAGTAGCACAATAAATTATTAACTAGATACAAAACAAGTAACCTACTAAAGAGTTTTGGTAAACTCTTTAGTAGGTTACTTGTTTTGTATCTAGTTAATAATTTATTGTGCTACTTTTGGCCAGTGGTTATTAAAAAATATTTACGTTTATATATAAATATGTTCAATGTTTAGTCTATTCATTCTTAAAATTCAATATAACTGTTTTAATAAAGAACAACGGAAAATCAGGTCAAGCTGCAACAGGTTCAACTGTCCTATATACTAACTCCATTCACTGACGACCGCCACGGATGAATAGGCGCGATGTCGAATAAACAACGCTATTTTCTTTTAATTTTAAATCTTAATTGCAATATGTAAAACGATATTATATATTTATAGACCTATATAGTATCGAAATTGTATAAATCGAATATTATTTAGTCATTTGTAGATACCTCAAGTAGTATCGCAGTAGCTATTAAATTGAAGGACGTACGAACGTATATTTTTTTCTTTTCAGCTTCACACTGTATCCCGCAAGTAGTAGGGTAGGCAGAGCAAGGCTAGTGCACAAAATAAGACGAACACACTTCAGTTCTCACTTTCTGGTGATTGCTGGATGCATTGCGTGTTGATTGCGGGGACTCATCTCCGCGCTGTTGCCTGACACCAGAGCAAAGAAATGAAAATATTAAGTTATATGGTAAATATATTTCATTTCCTCTAGTGGGAATTGAACCCATAACTTTTCACCCTAACAGCTTGTGCACATTTTTTTAAAACGCTTATAAGTGTATTAGTATTTTTATACATATCGTTTTTGCCAATAAAATGCATAACGAAAGAACAAATTAAAAGTACAAACAAAGCGTTCGGGCATACTTTAATTTCCTAATCCTTGTTCTTCCTACAAATACTAATACATAAGTTCTTAATTTGTTGTTCATTTCTTCGATAATTTGTCTTCCATCATTATTATTTTTAAATATTTCTTGTTAAGAATATTCTACTAGGTGCAAACACGTATTCTACCGTATAGTATCAGTGTAGTGTTAATTGAACCATTGTTTAAACAAATCGGGTGCGCGTACTCCTTCGGCTCGTGATGTATGTAGGTACAAATAACAGTACCTCCATTTCAATGTCATCGGTATTTAGTTGGCTAACAACGTACTAAATATTAATTGCTACTATATATAAATTAAGTTTACCTATGTACAATTAATTGTATAAATATGCATGTCACTCTGAACACTGTTAGAAACATTTTATGTTATAAATAGAGAATAAATCAAATCAGCTTCACGCTGTATCCCGCACACAGCAGGGTAGACAGAGAGAACCTAGTGTTGAGACACTCCGTTCCCCACTTACTGCCGAATTCTGGAGGCATTGCGTGTTCAGTAGCAGAACTCAACGCCGCGCTTTGCCTCGACATCAGAGCGAAGAAACTATTATAAATAGGGATTAATGTTTAATTCTAAATAAAGAAAAAAATATATAAAAATGATCAATTTGATAAATATTAAGATTAACATAATTTAACCAACCTAGGTATACCTAATTGTAATAAGTATATGTTAAAAACAATCAAGTTTAATACGGTGCTTTCTCTATTTATTCTCTAAAATATATACAAATCAACACCAACGTAAATTGCATTAAAAGAGTTTATAGTTATTTTTTGATTATATGCAAATATCACTTATATTAAATCGTTAAAATGTTAAATAAGGTAAATATTTATTTATAATCATGTTACATTCTTCAGGATAATTACCGAAACAAATCGTATCAACGTAATGTGTCTACTACAGATATATGAATAGTTTAGTAGAACTTCAGTTACCTCTATAATAATTTCTAAAGAAAATATGAACCTAAGGTAAAAATATTTACTTAGATCCTATATTAAAATCTCATGCTTATACAAATTTTTGTTTAGAGTATATTTTTTTAAACTTTTGTAAATGTCATAGAGACGTGTCGTAGAGGTATTTGTATTTGCAAATAAATAGATTTTATTTGAAAATAGTAATGTATCTAATCCGAGGTCTCCAAACTCCGAGGAACCAACCAAGAAGAAAAGAAAAAAACGAAACTATACGAGGAAAGTACACAAATATGCACAGTAATTTATTTCTGCTTCAAATCCTATAATTTTCCAAAATCTTCTATAAAATAATAAAAAAAATATTTTCATATAAATAACTTATTCCTATGTTTTTTTTTATTTTGTTTGTATGCAAATAAAAAATATAAAACACTTCAATAGGGATGTTGTTTATAGCCATATATGGAACAACACAAACAATAAATATTTATACTCGTAGAAAATTACAATTGTATAGATATAGATGTCGGTTTATTTTATTGGTAAATATTGGTAAAGGTGCAGTGCTCTATCTATGACTTTCTGATATTTATCAATAATATGTTTGGTACCTCAACAGCTATCATATTTATTTTATAAGTAAAAACAAATAATATTGAATAAACACAAGTATATTCAGTATTTTTATATGCAAAATTTATTATGACGGAATATTTTATGAGCAGTAGAATATCTACGACGCATACGAGTACATCTAAAATAAACACTGCTGGTGTGTATACAGTATACATATTAAATCTATCTCGACAAAAAATTAAAGGTTGAACAAACTTTTGGCGGAGACACGGGGCGAATAGAAAATATGGGAACGAGGCATTGTTGTTAAGCATTCATATGCCACTCCACTCACCCATTGCCGGGACATCCGCCGCTACTTCCGTTGCCAAAGATGGTGGATCTTCAATCGAATAGTTCGTTGACAGGCCTGTTGATGTCCCCGATACCGATATCATAACAAAAACGCAGTTATTTTAAACATATTATATGTAATAGGCACTATCATACCGAGGAATATGGAGTCTATTATGGATGCGTAAACACGATTATTTCTCCAAGCGGAGCGCACACCCGATGTGGCCGATGAGCTCGGTAAACTTGCGCTTAAAATGTCTTCAGTGGCTATTTTTGATGCAAAAACGCGTTGGGAGCTGTTTTGAAACGCCAATGTCTAGAGCATGCACGGAATATGCAATAACGTCAGCCTTGGTCTTTATATATGATAGGTTTCCCTGCATTGTCTTTTTTATATAAAATTTTAATGCAATGATTCTTTGTTTCATTTATAAATATCAACATTTTTATAGTTGTCATCTTCTTGTTACGATATTGTGGTGAGACTCTTTCTTAGACTAAATTTATAGTTTTTTGAAAAATATGAATTTGTAGCAATACACTTATAAATTATTCATATAACAGGTAGTTTAATTTATGCAGACAAAAAAGTTATAAGTAATCTTGTTTATATGTTTATATTTTAACCTACATAAACAGTAGAGACGGTAACTAGTAGATAGTTACCGTCTCTATTGTTTAGTTAGATTATATTATTAAAGAAAGTACTATGGAATATTAAATAATTGAAGCAGTATAAATATTAAACCAAAATGTCACATCATAACTTATAGTTTAAAATTACAATTTTATCCCATTAAAATTGTAGATGAAATTTTCGAAATCTCTGAAAATTATTTGCTGTATGAACATTACTTTTAGAGGTAAAATACTTTGTGGTCCAACGGCTTAATATTTAAAATCTAAAATATTTAACATTAAAAGTTTATAAATTTTTTTGGAAATATTATACACATTACACAAGTGTATGGTTTTTTAAAAAAAATCTCAATTAGAGGCCACTCGTAGCGCAGGGGCACAGAGTGGGGATCGAACCCACAACCAGTCGATTTTACAGAGTGACTAAAATCGACTGGTTGTGGGTTCGATCCCCACTGGAGTAGATAAAATATTTACTTACATTTATATTTTCATTTCTTCGCGCTGCTGTCGAGGGAAAACGCGGCGTTGAGTTTCGCCACTGAACACGCAATGCCTCCAGAACTCGGCGGAAAGTGGGGAACGGAGTGTCTTAACACTAGGTTCCCTGCCTATCATGCTGTGTGCGGGATACAGTGTGAAGCTGATTTTATTTTATTACACAATTATAGCCAACCAACAATAGATATTATAATAGCTATAATATAAAATTTATTTACATTCATTAAGTTTCTTATGAACTAAGGTATGCATTTACTCTTTTTATTCGGTTATAGTCGATGCGTTCCCATTTACTTAGATAAGTATTTAGAATTTTGACTTGCCTATATTTGATTTTAAAATAAAGAGTGGATTAAGGGAGACGCGAGGCATTAAGGGGCCACCCACGTATAGATATCCGCCACTAACTATATCCACTAGTCGTGTTTTGTTTTCGCTAATAGGGGTTCCTTATTTAGCATTAGCCTTTAGTCCACCAGAAATAAGAAAAATACTGCACGCGATAGTTTTTTTACAACAGAAAACTTTTCTCACTATCGTTTCGTTGCCTTAGGTTACTTATGTAATTTTACTGTAGTGTATTTTTATGTAAACAATATTTTTATATGAATATTGTTAATGTATTTATATGTTTATATCATATATATTTTATAGTACGTAGTATGTTTTTGTTAAAGTATAAATATGTGTGTATGTTGAATTTCATAATTTTAAATATCTGATTCTTTTCGCCCTAAACATTATCTGGAATATGGTTATTTATTCACAAGATCATCTTTTGTTGATTGTTTTTGGTTACCATAAAAAACCCTGTGAGTGTGTTATACTCGTATATGTGTACAAATAAAGTTAAAATAATAATATATTTGCAACGAAACTATATTTTATTATGTTTTGAAAAAAAAACACAAGCTATTCGTTATTTTTTTTTGTTCATAGCCAGCATATTGAGGACGTGCCATGGGGCATGATGGGGTATTGTTTTTAATTATATGTACATATGTTGTCGCTAATTAGGATCCCGGGATTCAAAAATACCGGGATTCAGGATCAAATTCAAATTTAAAAATTAAATATTAATATTTAATACTCTGTCCTATTTTTGTATTTAATACAATAAGACATTAATAAAACAATATAAGTAATAGAGAATTCTGTTTTGTTTGTACTTATGTTTAGTTGTGTTTTGCTTTGTTCTTAGCACTTTCCATGTTCCTAGTAGAACAGTAAACAATTGTTATAGAAACTGTTACTATACAGAGTGGATGTGTCAGCGCTCCTTTTACGGGAACAGCATATAAGGTAAAATATTTTAAATCTCTAAAAATTAATCAAGATACCTCAACAGTTCCAATAACGTAAAAACATACTACTACAAAACTACTACTAAAGGTTAAACAACTTTGAACTTTGCCGCCAATATCTACGACTCGATTTCGGAATGAGGCGTATGCCACGGTTTCCCTTTGATAGGTTTCTTGACAAAGGAAATTTTATTATTTTGATTTGTTTGAAAAAAAAAACATTTTCTTTTTTATAGCCTATATAGAGTACTTAAAACTGTGGTTTCGTTTAAAGTCGTGCTGATATTTCCACTGTATAGTGTGTGGAGAGAGTGAAATTTAAATGCTTATTTTTTACATTTTTATAGTATATAAAGTAGATACAACATCCAACTAAACTATTGAGTAATGAGTTAGATTGTAAATAATAGCAGATGTTTTAAAGGAAACTAAACTATAAATGGATGATAGATTTTTATTAATACTACATATTTATTTTAAACCGTCTGCTTTAATAATCGAATTAATATTACTATTTTATTGATATAAATCTTTGACAATAACGTTACACACGTAACGTTGGATTTATTGGTTACTAAAAATTTTAAGTTCGACGAAATCAAATTAATAGGTTGGAATTATAGATACTTTAGTATAGATACTTTCAAATATGGTTAACTTTATTCAAAGTTGCTTGGATATAATGATGGTATTGATCGATGAACATGAAGCTGCGCAGTAAAAGCTTCATTCATCAACATTTCTATATATAAAAAAGGATGTTCTTTACCTAACACTGGCAACAATAATAATGACTAATACATTGCTGTGTTAGCAGTGATATTCCAATATCATCACTAAATGCAGCCCGCCATGTAATATTCTCTAGCGTCAATGTCACTTGACATTAGTTCTTTGCCAGTGTGCGTCATTGTAACACGAGTGAAAGTATCAGTGCGTTTCATACTAAATGTGCTAGAGTGAGACAAAAAGTGAACTATTCAACGTTAAAAGAAAAATCTCTGTACAGCAATATAGGCTTTATTCGATGGTAATAAAGTATATAAAAGTTTAAATAATTTCCAACTACTGTATATTCAACAGCTGAGCTGTACGTTGACTTACGCGACCACTACTACACTTGCAAGTCACTATCCATGTATAGTATATAATAATATACAGCGTACGACCGTAGTCGTACACGTATACATTGACAGGTTTAAGGTTTTCCCGATCACCAGTACATATTGGGGTTTTGTTAGGGAGGGTCGTGAAAATGACCGGGGTGGATGAAATACTGAACTATCAGAGGGACCCTGAGGATGACTTCTATGGGTTGCTGGGATGTGATGGAAATTCCACTGTGAGTGTTAATTACTTTTGAAATAAATAACAATAGAAAAAAATATTGATTTGAATTTTACGTTTGACCTTAATTCGAGGCCCCGAATTGACCTACATCCTGAATGTTATTGGCAAAAAATCCTGCGCGATTCGAATGATTTTAATGATTAGCTATGACATACATTTTAAGTTTTAATTAAGTGAGGTCAGTCGTGACGTCGCGTCGTGAGGGGCATAGGCGTGTGACTGTAAGCGCGTCAGGTTGTTGGTTCGATTCCCACTCGACGAAATAAAATGAAATATTTACTGTTTTCATTTCTTTTTGATTTCGGAAAATCTAGGCGTTGAGTTCCACCACTTATCACGCGATACCCCCAGAAATCGGCGGAAAGTGGCGTGCGGAGTGTCTTAATGCTAGGCTACCTCAACCTATTGATAGGTGAAGGATAGTGTAAAGCTGTTTTTTTTAAATTAAATAAAAAATATGAAATAAATTTTAAGTTTTATTTTAGGTGGAGCAAATAAATGCGGAATATAAAGTATTAGCTTTGCAATACCATCCCGATAAGAACGACGGAGACAAAGATGCTGAAGCAAAATTTCAGAAGCTAAAGGTAAAAATGGTTTTATTTTTTTTATATATATATATGTATTAGAAGAAACGTTTTTGCATACCAGTGAATTGCCATATTAGGAGGGAGCCATCAGCAGAGGAGGAAAATTAAAAACATTTCCTGGATCTTGCTGCTCAAAAGCAGACTTACAAACACCACTTTCAAAGTATGAAATTCCCAAAAAGGTCTATACTTATTATTTGTTAGGAATAGCCATTTAAATCTGATGATTGTAACAAAGTTTTTATTTATTAAAAGATTTTGCTTCTACTAAATTTATTATTTTTTCAGGAGGCAAAGGAAACTCTATGTGATCCATCTAAAAGGGCTCTATATGACAAGTGGAGACAGAGTGGAATTTCCATGGGATACAAACAGTGGCTGGGCATGAAGGAACACATTCAGCAGTCCATGCATTGGTCTAAACCAAACACTAAGGATCGTATGCTGGAAGAGTCAGGTCGTTCCTCTGGTCCATCCAGCTTGGGCCCGACTAATGCCGCAGCTCGGCGAGCTTCAGAGGGTGGAGCGGCTCTATGGGGTCGCTGGGGCGGGGGCAACCAGGAGCCCCCATCTGAAGTCATCTCAAAATTCCGAAATTATGAAATCTAATTTCATATCATAATTTTCTTATTTTAAAATGAATAAGAGATTGATGTGCCCTAATCTCTTAATTTATTTGCAATGTTTAATTTTTAGGTGGAAACTGGGCTGTTTAATTTCTTACCATTTTATTTATAATTAATATTAAGTATGATAAGCCTCAAATGGGTACAATATTCATCAAGTCAGCTCTAAAGTCTCGAATGTCACTCGTTTTCTAAATGTTTAAATGTTTCAAATTTATCGATGTTTTGCTGTACTTTGATGTTAGAGACCCCCAATTAGATACTAGTGTCAAACACGTCTTTAGTCTAGCTCTTAGCTGTAAGCCACGCACATTCCTAAAACATAATGAGTCTGATTATTACATTTCTGCTGTAGTACAATATGTAAGTTTTATGAGAATCTGTATTATATTTTGAAGATTATATATATTTTTGATCCTCTTTACGACTATTTTTATCTTACTCTAAGTATTACACTACCCACTGTTTGGAAGAATGTGAATGTATTGAACAAGTTGTGACTTGCTACAGGGTATTGGGAGATGGGATTAAAATTCTTTTAATTTTAGTTATAGATGATAGTGACTATGAATGGTCGACTCTGAATAATGCCTGCAGTCAACCATTTATAGTCACAGTTAACCTTAACAAAATTACAAATGATATTATATTATATGTTTTTATATTTTTATCTTCAGCATAATATATTAGTGTTGTTCCCAGGTTGTTAGAAATAAGTATAGATAAATGTGTTAAATTAAATGTTTTATCAGTATTTACTCTTTATTGAATATTTCTTAAATTATTACATTATAAATGTTATATTGATAGATGTTGTAGATTTCAAAATCAAATATTAAATGTCTATATAGAATCTTTGAATAATTTAAACAATATATTATTTTTGATGTAACTATAAATGGAACAATAAACTTTATGAAAATGCAATATTTTTTCATTTCAAATTATCATAATGCATGTAGGTTGTGGTCTTTTAATGTTACTGCACAATAATTTGCCATATAACATTTTTTTATTTAATATACAGAATATAAATACACTACTGTGTTGTATCGTAATTTATACCCGAAGCTAACTAGACTAATATAAAATCCTTCTTTAACATACCTACTTTCTTATAATCGTGATTAGTGATAGTCGTATTTAATTGGGGTTTAAGAATAGACATTTTGTTTTTTTTTCGAGCTTGAGGTTAATGCTGTTAGCCCTTATTGGCTTTCACAGCGACACCGGGTGGGTAGGGAAGAGGGTACTCTGTCCCAGAAGAAATGCAAGCACTACCTGGCTGCCTGAGAGGGGTTGACGACTGTGAGGGCGCCCCCTGCGGGGTTCGAACCTCGGCTCACAACCGTCGAGCGGGCTGGGAATTTCCCTGGGATTAGACATTCAAATTAAAATAAAAATTTCCCTTGTCAGACATTATTAAATATATATATATATATATATATATATATATATATATATATATATATATATATATATAATTTTGTATTTAATATGCCTGATTCTAAATATAAAATTATCTCATTATTTTTTAACAATACTTATAAAATTCCAGTTAATTTTAAATATTTTTTTTAATATTTCGCAACAACTGTTTCGTTTCTTTTGCTTGAACTTGGCTTGACACACCACTTGCATATTTATCACCAATTTTGTATTAAAGATTCAACCACAATTATTATTACACATATAGAGCAGAATGACTGACTGAATGATTTTCTAAATTATTGTGCTATTTTCATATATATGTATACTCGGTTGTTTTGTAAACACAAAGCGTCGAGTCAAAGCAAGGAAAAACAATAAAGATGTAACAATTTGCCGTTCAATTGTTTAAAAATTCCATAGATTTTTCCTCGGACAATGAAATATGTAAGCTTTATTATTGCCACATAAATACCTATCTTATATGAACTATTTACTTTCATTTAAAAGTAAAAAAAATGATTAGATTTTAGTTTAATTTACCTATAACTAACATCGTTATGGAATGCCCACATGTAAAGATCGAAATTTAATTCATCGTAAAAAATATAACATTGTAATACAACTTCCACTTTTATTAAATTTGATAACAAATGATTTTACTTATTCAGTCGCAAAGCTGCTCGCCAATAGAAATATTTTCTAAATATTTAATTGATTTGTCAGAACTATTGCATACATTTGAGGCCGTTATGGCGAAGGGGCTCGCAGTCGCACGAGCGTGCGACTGAAAACGCAATCGTAATGGGTTCGACTTCCACTCGGAATAAAATTATTATTATTTTCAATTCCTCGGTCTAGTAAAGCAAAGTGCGCCATGGAGTTCCGACACTCAACACACAAGAAAAAATTCAGGGGAAAGTGGGAAACTGAAGTGTCACAACACATTTATATGATAGAGGTGATCTTAGTCTTAAAATATTTATTATATATTGTACATCTCGCATTTGATAGTACCTATCTAGGTATATGGGAAAAATATTTCATACAAAGCTATTGCAATGCGCGTAGAACGATGAAATTTTCACTTATTTTAAAAGTACAGGACTAATGCAAGTACATACTATTATATAATAAGCACTATCATAAAACTTTACCACCTCGCTAGCACATTTAAATAGTGGGTAATTTACGATATTTTTTTCAGCATCCGGCTCTATCCCACACAAATCCGGGAAGGCAGAAGGAACCTAGTGCTAAGATACTACGTTCCCCTTTCTGTCGAGTTCTAAAGGCATTACGTGTTGAGTGGCAGATCTCAACGCTGCGCTTTGCTTCGACACCAGAGCGAAGAAATGGAAATATAAATTTAAGTAAATATTTCATCCCCTCGAGTAGGATAAACCCAAAACCTGTCGCGTTTATAACCACTCTTTGTGCCCCTGCGCCACCACTAGCCTCAATATATGTATATTTTTATTGTAATAACAAATTCGCATAACAACAAGTAGTATATGAGTGTATGAATATATAATATCATTATTATGGGGTGCAGGCGACAACTGAGAATTCCTATCACTCGATGTTTACACTGGAGCTCCGGTTGCGTCGTTAGCCGGTGACGGACAGTACCACCAGTTAGTTGCCACCTCTTGTAAGCAATTGAAGTGACCATTGAATTTCTTATATTCAAAATGTCTTAAATTAATTAAATACAACATTATATCAGTTTTTTTAAATTATTAATAATTAAACGAATACATTTAATAGTCACTTTATTAATCATTTTCCTTATATAATGTTGGAAAAAAGTGTACGTAACTATATTTTTTGTTGTTTTTGTCGGATTTTAAATTTAGATCTTATAGGTAAGCATTTTTTTACAATATTGTGATATGGTAGTTTTTCGTGTACCATGGTTATATTGCTGCATATAGGTACATTTATATACAAAAAAAATGTTACATCCAAAATGTACATATGGGTAAAAAAAAATATTTTATTTTTAGTAATAGATAAAACTCCGTTGAATATTTATTGCGGTAATTTAGTAAAATTATAATTGACCAACTCATTAATAATTTAATTATTCATACGTTGGAACTTGCAAGTAAAGATTAATTGAGGTTTAACAATAATTTATGTATAAACAACTTTATATTAATTATAGTTCTTAAATTTATAATTTACCCTCCAAATTTAAATAAAGTAATGTATTAAAAAAAATGGAAAATGTATTTGTTATTTTCTTCAAGTATTTAGTTCAAGAAGTTCCAGCAATTATCACTGTAAGATCAATTTTCCATGAACATGTAATATATTTTTGCAATACGAGAACCAAACTACAACTGACCTTAGAAAACAAAGACGTCATTATTCTTTATGGAATGACGCTTGTTACAGATTGTTATGTAAGAAAATTTTTAAATATCTTTCTTTCAATATTTTTGCGTATAACAAAAAGCTTTTACTATAGAATAGCTGAAGAAATAAAAAAAAAATCTCATTGTGTGTTTTTAGATTAAAAGATGAAATAATATATTGAATACAGATTAACCAGCAAGTATATAAGATACCACTTTTTTTTGTGAATTTCATAAGTAATTAAATTATACAAAATTATTTATATACCACCTAAAAAAAATATGTTTCCTATATCTTTGATAGATTTGATAATATAAACACTTTTTAGGTTCAAAAATAAGAAGAAAACGCAGACAAATTGGAAAAATAATAAGAACATTTTCATAGCAAACACAGTAGGTACAATGCCAAGTTGACATACGCATGTACTTACTTTGTTTGTTCTGGAATCTTCTTAGAGCTACAACTTAGAGAAGGCCCGAAGAATTTCAATGCAAGAAGGATTTAGGGCAATGTATGAACAACAGGAATGTTATGTACAGTATATTTATAAAATTCTATATGTAACTTTTTGTTGTCTTTAAATTGCTCTCCAACCATCGTAAAAAATTTTTTGGTAATTTTAAAGATTATGGATGGAAGTTGTGCCGCAAGAATTAAAAAAAAGACAATACTTATAATATTATGTTTATTAATATATGGAATTATTCGCCAATTAGAGAATAAAAACTGAATCACTTCAACGGTAAGTTATTTAAAAGATTTTATATAAATTTAATATGTCATGGAAAGAAATAATTAATATTATGGCATAAAAAATAATAATTTATCAAAAAAAAAAATGCAATGAGGCCATTAATAAATGATAAAGTACTTATTTAATTAATACAAAAAAAAACAATAAACCACGGGCTGCTTTAAAAATAGTGAAATGCTAAAAACAGCCGCAATTTTTTTACTAATAAAAAATATCGCGGTAAATGAACATATTACTATTTAATATTGCAACTTTTGTTAAAAAATAATATGCATTCTGTAAAATATATAATCTATGTCTAATCTATATTAAAACGTATTTTTTTTGTGACTGGCAACTGTAAGGCAAGCTTTCGATATTGCATATAATAATTACTTTTTACTAGAAATTATATATACTTTCAATATTTTTATAATTGACTAATTTGCTTTAGTTTTAGGAACTGAAAAATGTTATTAACCAATATTTATTTAAGTCATTGATAAACTTTTATACAACATAATGTATTCGATACACCACTCCCTTTTTTTGGTATTTATTTTTGTTAATTTATGTTGCAGTTATAAACAAAAAATATGTAAACATGTCAAAGGTATCATTAAGGTTTTATAAAGTATGAGATTTGTGCAAATGGATTTGTATGGCGGTATATGGCATATATGACGTAACTACTCAGTATGTAAAGTTTTATAATAGTAAAATTTATTATATAAACAATTTTGTACTGCCTAAATCAGTCCTTTTTCATAAAATCTATCGGAATATCTTCGATACCGGCTTGGGTAGTGGCCGAATCATGCTCTCCGCCTGGTATTCTAGGTCACAGGGCTTTATCAACTCTTGACCACCCTGATGGATCCACTTGTTGCTTACTGAAATAATAAAATAAAAAAATATTGGTACTGTCGTGCAGTGATACGAGATGTCTCAACAAATACCAGCGTTGAATTTCACATCTCAACATGCAACATCTCAATTATTATGCGGAAAGTGGGAACGGAGTTTTTTGACACTAGATTCTATGTTTTTTATTGTGTTTTTATATAAAAAAAATATTATCTATGGGTACCATCGTGATAGTGAACAATGCTTCTATCGTGACGCAGTGGGACTCTGGTGATAGTGGTGGTGGGTTCGTTTCCATTTCAGGAGAATAACTGTTTTTTTTTTTATTTTCTCGCTCTAGTAGAAAAAGTATGAGGATGAATCCCGACACTCAACGAACAGTGTCTCGAATTTGGGCGGTCTCTCGAATTTAATAAAGTTCGGGAACGAGTGCGAAGCTGAGAAATAACAACGTTTGTATGTTTTAATGCTATGAAACATTAAGACTAAAGCAGAAGAGCCCGACCCCACTTGGAGCCGCGCAGCACGGGGCAGGCGGCGTGGCGCGTGGCCAGGTCGCCCTCGCCCGACGCGTGCAGGTTGAGCCAGAAGGCGGCCGCGCGCCGCCGCGGGAGCACGCTCAGGCCCAGCTCCGTGAACACCGTCGCGCCGCCCTGCGCCACCTCCGACATCTGCCGCGGTTCACGTTTTTATTAGTCATGTCTCTTTTTCTTATAACTATTGTTATTGCTTCCTGCTGTGGGGAACGCAGCATTTTCACTTTGCTAAGTGTGGATAAGACACAGCGTCAAGCTGAAGATGTTTTTTATTTTACTCTTAATTGAAATTTGATATATTTTTAAAAGTTTTTACATTTCGAATTCATATGAAATAATAAATGCTCTTTATAATTATGTTTATTACAATTGTATTTGTTAATACTTACATAAACAAACTGTAGCTATTCTGTTGCCATTGAACTTTCAAATGCGTTTTTCTTCTGTAATATAAAAAAAAAATGTAATTCTTATATTTTATACTTAAAAGAGCATTGTCTGTAACAGATTTATAAAAAGTCGACAAAGAGCCTCACTCTGGCAAAGTCGAAGTGTGGCTCGTAGTGTCCCCGATGCCGTAGTTGACGACCTGCAGCTCCTCGGCGGAGGCCATGCTGAGGCCGGTGAAGTGCGCCACGCGCGCCGACACGCGCGCCACCACCCGCCGCCTCCTCGTCGCCAGCCACGCCGACTTGCTGATGCGGTACTGCGCCGCACCAGCTCCCCGTCTTCGGGTCGTGCACCCGTCGCCCTCTTTGAACTGAATTTACCACACTTGTACTTCGAACCCGCAATGATAAAAAATATTTTGGATCGCGGAGGGTTGAGCTTATGAACTAAGGAGGTTACGCGTTATAAATAGATAACTTAAACATTATCTCATAAACGGTAAATGAAATCTATACACCGTCGACATCGTTATTTAAAATATAAACTCTTCATTAACACTACTTGCGCTGTAGCTACTGTTTTCTATAGAAACTATTTCCGTAATAGTAATATAACACTAGAAACCAATATTTCGGAATTAAAGTTCAAAATATACAAATTTTGAGACATTTTATATGAGTGATTTCCATTTAACACTATTTGAACAATATAACTATTTTCAATTGTAAATTCTTTATGTAAGTTTAATTATTTATTATAAATATAAAAACATATATTGCTAAATTCATCTTGTAATTAAAGTATTATGGATATATGATATATGAAAAATTGTGTCTAAGGTGTAGGTTCTCTTCTCTCTTCTGTTTTGAAGAAATATACGTTTTCGATTTTAACACACTGTACATAAAATAATTTAAATTTACATTATATTTTTTTATATAATGCATTAAGAGCCAATCGTAGCGCAGTGGCACGAAGTGTGACTGTAAAACCGACTGGTTGTGGGTTCGATCCCCGCTCGAGGAGATGAAATATTTTACTTAAATTTATATTTCCATTCTTCGCTCTGGTGTCGAGGCTAAGCGCGGCTTGAGATTCTGCCATCAACACGCAATGCTCCAGAATTCGGCAGAAAGTTGGGAATGAGTGTCTTACACTAGGTTCCCTCTGCCTACCCTGCTGTGTGCGGGATACAGCGTGAAGCTGATTTATTTATATATGCATTAAAAGTAGGTAAAATTAAATCGCTTACTCTGGGTTTAGCAAGATTTTTGATATATTCTATTTCATAATCACTCATAACTTCATGA
>JALPMF010000039.1:92913-133824 GCA_030704555.1 Heliconius charithonia
GATGAAACCTTATGGGCCTAGACAGATAAAGTAGTGGTGAACTGTTAAAAGCGCGAACGCAGTTAATGAGAGGATAACAATTAAGATTAACTATACAAATGTCAGCGAATGTCACATTGACAGCGTCCATCGACCATCAGGCTTAGAAGAAGGCAGTCGGAGCCGAAAAATCTTATTTAACATAATTTTTATTACGTCGTTTTATTAAGATTAAAGTAAGCATTGCTTGAATTTCTTTGAAAATATTGATTTGACAACTTAATATATAAATATTATCGCGAAGTACGACAAAAAAGTTTATTACATAATCTATGTTGTCAATATAATTTTCTTTTTTTTATATAAAACTGTCTTTACATATAATTCTTGTAGATTAAAATATTTTCTAGAGATTCCTCTATACATAAAGTAATTGTTAATTTCTCGACTTTTTCTTTGAAGTATGTATTTGTAGGTTACGATGTTTAACCAATTCTATAGAGAATATATGAAAGTATTTCCCAATATGATAAATGAAAACTGAAAAACTTTCATATTTATGAAAGTATTTCCCAATATGATAAATGAAAACTGACTGAATATTTATACTAATTGTACTCTTTGTTTTTTTTTTAGAATGGCTTCAGCTCTGCGTAATGTACTGGCGAGGAGTAGCCAAGAGAGTTCAAGCTCGTGGGTATGCTGATGCGCCCAAAGAAGGAGAAATGGCTTTTACTTTTGCAGCTGGCAATAAAGTATGTCAATAGTAATATTATATTTCTTTCTGTTTCACACTGTATCTCACATATAGCAGGGCAGGCAGAGGCAATCTAGTGTTAAGACGTGGAATACCACACTTTCAGCTGAATTTTGAGGCATTGCTTGTTGACTGGTGGAACTCAATGATACTCTTTGCCTGCACTTGTTACGGAATGAAGAAATAAAAGTATACATAATAATAAATTTTCCTGAATGGGAATCAACCCCAAAACAGTCACTTTACAACAATTATATTACATATAATAAATGTAAATAACATTTTGAGGTCAGTTGTGGAGCAGGAGCAGAAGTGTGTGACTGGGAAAGCTTATTTCACCTCACAACACACAATGCTACCAGCTGCTTCTTACTGCTGATACACTATGAATTGTAAAAGTTGCTCCAAAAATACAATAATATTAATGTAATACTTTCTATATTGTAATTTTTTGCTTTTTAGGTATTTTTGATAAGCAGATTGTAAAACAGATTGATGTGCCATCATTCAGTGGAGCTTTTGGTATCCTGCCTAAACATGTCCCTACATTAGGTAAATTTATTAAGAGTCTATTTCCCTTTAACACATTATTATTATATTAGTATTAAATTTTTACATAATACATAGTTAAAAATTTGAAAAGCTTAAATATGCAAGCTTTTCTATGCCTATCACTAACAATTTAGTCTTATAAGGATTTTAAAATTTAAGGCTTTTTGTGGTAATTGTGGCACAGAATCTGGGTTGCAAATGCCAAAAGTATTGAGATTAATTCTAACTTGGAAGAATGAGATTGAAATTCTTTTTTCTTGCTCTGGTAACAGCATAGTAGAGCTCTGTATTTCAACATGTAATATCTTGAAAATTTTATGGGAAATAAGAAACAAAAGTGTTATTATACCACTAAGTTTCCTCTTCTTTGCAAGATCACACTGTACTACTAAGTTCACACTGTGTGAACTTAAAAAATAAAAACCAAGAATAATTGAATACAAATGTTAATAATTACAGCTGTCCTTAGGCCTGGCGTAGTTACAGTGACAGAAAATGATGGTAACAAAGTAAGATATTTGTTTCTTCTGGTACCATCACTGTGAACGATGATTCTTCAGTCCAGGTACCAATTATTAAACCTTATTTATATTAATTTATTAATACTGTATTGTACAACACAGGAAACAATATTTTTTTTTTTTGATTTCCATGATTATTACACATTTTAATGGAAACTGTTTTTAACCAGGCTAATCTTAAGTTAAGCTACTACACTTACACTGCAGTAGTCTGTGGTCACAGGTAGGTATAATTATAAGATGCGGCGTGTGGGGCGTCGTGGGTTCGTTCACATTTATTATCTCTTTTTGGCATTAAGTTCTGCCAATTAACGTGCAAAGTTTCGAATTGTAATTGTGTTGTAGTCGGGAAATGGAGTGTCTGACTCTAAAAATAAAAAATAAACAGGTGGTTGTGCGACACCCTACTCTTTATATTTTTACTTTTATGAGATTAAGAAACACTTCTCGCGTGGGAATGGAATCCTCAACGTTGTGTTGATAGTCAAACGCCTTGCCGTTAAGCTATGACTGCGTATAAATAACTCAAATCAAAAATATTTTAGGTTCTCGCTGAAGAGGCCCATCCACTGGAGAACTTGGACCGTAGCGCTGCCCAGGAAGCACTCAGCAAGGCGCAATCTGAACTTAATTCTGCTGCTAACGATCAGGTAGTAGTAAGTTACGAATCATAAAGAAGCAAATAAATCAATCTTCATTCAGATAATTATTTTCTTTAATATGATTTATATGATATGTAGGATATATTTCTTATGTTAAGCTCAATGATGTTAATTATTTTGAGTTTAAAGAGGACATATATGTATGTATGTAGAGTTATCGTCACCATGAGTTGTCATACAAACAATGACACCTGGTGGTAAATCCTTAAACCAATCTTAAAAATAACTTTTAATAAAGTAGTGGATAACTTGACATTTACAATAAAATCATCACAATTTAATTTATAATGTATATAATTAGCACTCTGTGGGTTCATGGATCTAATAACTCACCATTTAGATTTTCAAAACATTTAGGCTCAAGATTGTATGTAATGTTAAAAAAAATGAAGAGTGCTTATTATGAATTTTAGTTTTTGCAAGTAAATTTTTTCCGAAACCTATTGTGTTGTTACAAACTGTGACTCACACGGCTCCACTGTCTAAAGCTATTACAGAGGAAATTAAACGACGGTCTTATTGCTAATAGCAATCTCTTACAGACTGCTTTGAAGAGAAGAATTTAGTCCTAAAGGACATGGCTAATGTAAATTTAGAACATTTAAGAAATTATTAAAATTTTAATGAGTAATATTTAAAAAAATACTAACTATTTAAAGTCAGCTTCACGCTGTATCCCGTACATAGCAGGATAGGCAAAGGGAACCTCCGTTCCCCACTTTCTGCCAAATTCTAGAGGCACTGCGTGCTGAGTGGCAGAGCTCAATGCTTCACTTTGCCTCCATATTAGGGCGGAGAGGTGGAAAATTTAATCAATATTTTATTTCCTCGAGTGGGGATCGAACCCACAAATAGTCCCGTTTAAAGTCATGCTTTGCCCTGTTTAATTTAATAATATAGATATCACATTTATTTCAGGCTAAAGCTGAAGCTGCCATTGCTGTGGAGGTTGCCGAAGAAATCGTAAAAGCTGCATCAGCGTAGATACCGTGAACAATCCAGTGGTTCCAGCATGTTAGTTTAAAAACTATTTAATTTAATAGTCATCAACAATAATAAACATTATTAATTGTCGTTATGTATTTGTTTATTGTGTACCTTTGATATGATAAGGGCGGTATGGTCGAAATAAAAGACGGATTCGTAGTTGAAATATGAGTAATTTATTCAACACAATTCAAACACTTTGGTACAAACAGTTATTTGCAATTAGCGATGTCATTTTGCGTTTATATATATAAAAAATGATGAAATAAGCCGCAAACAACACTCGGTAGAAGCGAAAACCTTTAAAATATTAGAAAAACTGAACTATTTATTTTAGAGTTGCCGCATTAAACGCTTACAATATAAAATTTAATTGCCGAAAGTGGTTATATTATAATAATTTTGAATATTCTTATTTAAAATTTCATTATTAGAACTTTAACTACAATTTTAAAATCCAAAATTTCTAATTGGAAGTTTATCAAGAAGAGATCGGTTACTAGGAAGTCGCGAAAACCTATCTACAAACTACTTGCGAAGCTTGCCACGATGCCACAACATGAAATAAGACTTCTAAAGTGACACGCTCGTGTCTTACATCTAACAATTGAATATAACATATGTACGTAGAGAATAGATTACGAATAAAAATGCACCTTAATATATTATAGGGTAACGTTATTTTGTATAAAATGTTTTTCGAAATCCGTATTCTATTGTATTACGGGAGCTCGATGGCCGCAGTTCTCTATACTCGGCGTGTGAAATCATGATTACACTATTGTTTATACGAAATAGGGATATTTAGTGTTATTTGAATAACGTACGGCCTTACACAACTAGCTACAGATTACATATTTATTCAAAAAGTTGATTAATCAATAAGTAGCCTTAAATCTAATACTTATCTAACAAGTAAACGCAATGAAAACATCAAAAACAATACACGATACAAATAATGACGTGGTTATATAACATAAATGGTAAAAAGCATCACGAAACTGTTAACATTAAAAGGAAGCATCGTACCGACCTCGAGGTCGTGTGTCACTTAGAATTGATCGCCTTAAAAGTAAGCAAATATAAATAACGTTAATGTAGTTACACATAAAATAAAATGAGTAAAAAAAAAATCAAAATATCACATTATTACATGTTGAGCTTAATTTAAATCGAAGTATCTATGAGTCCACCCCAGAGCCAGCACTAGTACATACGCGTCTCACTTTTTAAATTAAGCTAAACAAATAAGATCGAAATTAATTAAATACTCCGATCGATCGATTCTTCGATCATCGATAAGTATGCAAAGTCGGGTATGCGGTCGTTCTATTCGTATTAGATAATTTTCAACAACACGTCACTCCCCTAAAGGAAAATATATCATCTGAATTAACTACCACAACCATAATTTTCTGTTTCACATGGCAACACTACACAGTGACGCGGCGAGCACTACGGGAGGGCATAACACAACTTCCTACCCGGCTTTGCAACTTATTGGCGAATTTAAAAAACAAATGACTTAATGGCACATGAATTGTGCTATAGTAAATTAAATCCAGCCAACCCATATGAAATGTCAAAATGAAATAGGTAATGACGACGACACACCCGGTGAAACGAAAATATCAAAAAGGACAAAACATAGCGGAACGACCACATTTCGTTGAGCGTTTTCGCAACAAAATCGCGAAAGCAAAGGCGAAACTATTTAATTGTGCAATAATCTTAGTAGGTCGGTAAAGCGGCGAGTAGTTCAACAGAACTGTGGTCGTTTAGGGGAGGTGGAGCGAGGTGAGGGGGAGTGTGTCTTGTGTGTCGACTGGCGACAGTGTAGTTTACAGGTTACACTGCCACAGTATCGTAGGCTGTGAGTCCCCGCCCGTGGACTGCTTGCTGGGGGATTGGGGTGGTTGCTTCTGGTCTGTAACACCCAATGTTAGATTACCATTATGTCTTAACTTTATGAAATGTTACAATCAAATTTATCTAAGACAGGGCACATCATGTTTGTTGTTTAATTTGATACAGATAATAAAAACGAATGGTATTTGTAATAGTAATTAAGTAAGGAACACACTTGGGTTGTACAATGTGAGCGCTGACGGGAAGTGGCCACTGACGTTTATTACAAGTGTCTATTGGTATTCTATACTATATAATGGTATATTGTAATATATAATGAAATTGAGCAATTAACAGATAGCTTGTGCGACGCACATAAATAAAATTATCGATATTTGATATTGTATAGTAACTGATTGTTTCTATTAAAATAATATATAATATTATTTTAATATACATCGATAATTTTAGTTCATTTTAATGCGGGATCATCTAGATTTAAACTCATTTGCTAAGAAGCTGTTAATGTATAATATCTGAACAGTTCTGCAGTATATAGGTACATATGTCGAAGTGATCTTATATTATAATACATCAGGTGTAGGCATTACTATGGTTATATTTTTTTAAAAATAAAATAAACATTTCGCTCTGAAACTTTATAACTCAGCAAACAAAATTTTAGTGCAACGATTTAACTGTTAGCCACATAAAAGGTTAATGATTAGGTACATAAAAAACATTTCAGGCAAACTTAAATAACATTCAGCAAATGATTATTGTCTTCACATACATTGACTTACTGTTTCCTGGAGACCATGGATGCAGAACATAGTACATGCTTAATATCGGCACTATCCATATAAATATATCTATGACATGGTCGCAATGGAAGACTGCGACTCACACAAGGAAACGGCAATTAGTTAATTTGTGTCAATTGTTAATTAAACAATGGTGGCCGTGGGTGCTTTAAATATACAATATAATTTAGGTTTTGTAAAGTGTCTATGAATTATATAAAATGTGATGTTAAAGTTATTGACATGCGTATATTGTATTACGAACAGGAATGAACCACGATTCGAATCCAGTGTTCAACTTTCACGATTCTTATTTAAAAAAATATATTTATAAAAAACTTAGGTACGGCTTAATTCAGGAATTCGCAAATATATAATTTTTTTAATAGTTTAAGTAGTTTATGATATTCGTAAAGTACTTACCCAATTACTTAAATAGATTAGATTAGGTGCTATTTTTAAATCTAATTTCAAAAATGTTATAACAAACTTCCGTCATATTAACTTTGACATGGTAACTTTGATGATTCAAATCTAATTAGAGCAAGAAACCCTGAATTAATCGTGAAATGCACAAGAATCAAATAAAATTGATATTTCTAAAAGGGTATGTATAAAATGTGAGTGTGTTTGTGTAATGAAATAGGCCTGATAAACTGACCTGTCAATGAGTTTCCTCATTTCGTCGCTGTGCAAGCCGTCCTTGGCAGTGTGGGCTCTTACTGCAACAACAAGTCACGACGTGTCTACACTAGGCACGACACTCGACCCTGCCCTCTACTCATTTCCTCGCTCAATGACCACTAAACACTCGATTTTTGTTTACATTAACTTTGTCAAACAATATAATACATTTTTAAATGTATAATTGTCTCCGTTTTGCCATTTCATCACCAATAATTCGTGATAATGTTCGTTTAGTGGACATTGCTGAGGAGTCAAACACATGTACTAAGTAATCTACATAATAACTTCAAATGGTAAGAATTTGTTAACACAATCACGTTCTAAGCGATGTTCAATTTCAACTTTAATAAAGAAAAATCTTATTTAAATAATCCTAGTGGGTTATAAGTAAATTAAAGATGTTCTATTTAATAAGATCTTGAAATATTTTTTTTATCAAGATATTTTTTTTAATTATTAATTTGCTTTTATACTGAAAATCTTTAATTTATAAAGGGAAAGAAGAAGAAAAGAAACATATAAGAGAAATTTTGAAATAAAAAATTTAAGCCAATTGCCAGAAGTTCTAAAAGCTTGGAACATTTTTATTTGTTATAACTTATAACGGAGATGCATGCTGTCAGTCACAGGTATTTATTAATCATAAGAAAACAATTAGAAAAATATTGATTCAAAAATCGTTTTACCGTCTTCTGTTCAGTCGACCCCGCGAGCGCATGGACCAATTCCACAATTAATTTCAAATTAATACTTTTTACACAATTTCTTATAATTATGATAGATGGAGCGTTGATATGAGAGTGATGAACAGGGTGACATATTGGAGTAAGAATTATTGAATTTGAATTATTTATATCTGATCAAAGTTAATTTATAAAATTAGTTCGTTTTAGATAAGCTTTTAGGTAAAGATTTAACAATACAAATAATTTAATGATTCTGTAAATCATGAAATTTTAAATATCTACTCATTGTAATTTTATTACAACAAATGGTTTTGTTTATTTAGGTTAAGGTATTCATTGTAACAACAGATAATATATCAATGGGTTAAACCCAGCTTTTTTTATTCTTAAGACGAAAAAATGAGAATGTTTTATTCTCTATGTAAATTATAGACTCTACTCGTATACTATTAAATGTAATCAAATACAAAAACTTGGAAAGTGAATGATATTTAGATGTTTTAGCCAATTCTTACCGGGGTAGTTGCGGGGCTGGTCGCATTCGGCTTCGGAGATTTCGTTGGAGTCCTTGCTCTCGTTGAAGGAGGACGAGCAGTTGTTGTCGGTGTTGTTGCGGGGGGGTGGTGGGGGAGGCTCGGGGGAGCTGCCACACTTGCGGGTACCTACATTAATTATATAGAAAGGCTTTAATTTTAAACTGTGACTTGTTAACCGTTTTATTGGTTAATGCCAACATACCAATGTGTAACACATGTGTTTACAACAGGTTAATCATTATAAGACATTATAATTTACACGTTTATTAACAATGTTTTTTTGTAAAAGAAAGTATAATACATTACGATTGTTCGGCATTTGAAAATGGGAAAAATATATATGATAGCAAAGCTAGGGCAAGACCCATAGAAGCAAAATTATGTTTTTTTAATGTTAATGTTATGAAGTATTTCTTTAGTTCAGAATAAATACCTTACAAGACAAATACACACAATTATTTTTGTAAATAAAACACTGCACGATTATGCATTGGAATTTGAAAATTGAAAAAATGAAAATAATCGCTACCAATGCTAGGGCGGGATCCGTAGTGGTCGGAGTAGGGGGTGCCGTAGGCGCCGGTGTACTGCTCGTCCTCGGGCGCGCAGCACGCGGGCTCGTCGTACTCGGGGCCGCACGCGTACATCGGGCGCGAGTAGCGGGCGCGCTGCACACGACATATATATTATGTACAAATTTAGTTTTATTGAAAGGTAAGAAAAAGCTTTATTTTTTGTTTACTATGCATTTGCTGATACACACCGCATTTTTGGATTTCTTTTTAAATATTGACGTAGGACTTTATATGTCAAAATTTTAGAAATCAAAATTTTGCAAATTGGGCGATTTTTTAAGGATTACTGTTTTCAATTAGTTTTGTAGCATTAAAAAATTAAAAATGTAAAATTGAGCTGAGGTTGCTTAATAAAAAAACAATTACGGTTTTACTTCACAATATAAAATAAATTTTAAAAATCATATCAGAATTTTTTTATCTAGTTTTAAAAACTCAAAACAACTTTTGATATATCATCTGTAATTTAAGGTTTATTAGGAACTAACGAACGAATAGAGACTCTTTTTAAAGATAGGCCTAATATCTTGTTAGTACTCACGTATTGGTCCTCTTCAGCGCAGGTAGCGGGGTCGTCGTACTCGGGGGCAGTGGAGTAGATGGCGCTCTGTCCGCCCTGAGAGTTCTTGCGAGCGTAGCGGCTGTTGGCTCGTGGCTATGAAATAAATTAAAAACATTAACGTGAACTAAGACGTTAAAAACAAAATATAAAATGAGTAATTTAGTAAAAAGAAAACATAAATAAATTAATGTTTTTTGAAGATTTCTACTTTATTTTAAAATATTATCAAATTAAATATCGAACTAAAAAGGGAAAAACAAGCAAGGCAACAAAATTTATAAGCAAAATTTATATTCATTGAGGCCGTTTAAATTTTACAAGATTTAATTAAGTACTTAGTAGAAGAATAGGTCAAAACTAATTTGATATTGTAGTTCAGCGAAGCAGCGTCTGGCACAAGGCTGTGGATTTGTTCTCCACTCACACGAACGATTATAAAAAAATCTGGTAGGCAGAGAGACCTTAGTGTTAAAATACTCTCCATTTTCTGTCGAAATCTAAAGGCATTGCGTGTTGAGACAACAAGTTGCGCTTACAGTCACACTTTGTGCCCTTGCGCCAATACTAGCGTCTATGTATGATTATTATTTATTATATAAATTATTTTTATACTCGACTTAAGATAGAGCTAAATAAAAAAAATTAAAGATCTTAAAAAAATACCTACTCAAGTAACACCATTAAAAAATACAAAAATATAACATAAAAAATTACGGTAAATGTTAATTACTATCTTACCATGCTCTGAGATCCGGCGCGGGAGTGAGCTGGGTGGTGGGGATGGGGGTGGGGGTGCGCGAGGGTGCCAGCGTGAGAGGGGTGGTGGTGGGGGAACGCAATCGCCTTGCTGGGGTCCATTTCTTCGCGGAAACCAAGCAAGTGGAACGTAGCGTAAGGGCAGATTTCATCTTCCATGCCTGAAAGATGCAGATTATATATGTTAGGACATATCGTTTTTTGTTTTACTACAAAGTTTGGGCAGTTAATTTTTTTTGAGAAGAGAAAGTGATTTCAATTAGAATAATAAGTATCAAATTATTTTTTTAAGTAGTATCTATCTATACACAATATATATATATATATATATATATAATGAAAATAATGAATGATATATAAAAAAAAATATTTATATGTCAAACTATGTATTGGGAAACCCTGTAAAACTTAATGCATATTATATAGCACACTTGACATTCTATATAATAGGTAAATATAGTAATATATTTGTATGTAAGAGATTTATTAACATAATATAATAAATAAAATATAATAACAATAAATAACAAACTTGTTAGGCATCAAAAAAATATTAAAACTTAAAATCATATCACACTTTGTAAGTACGTACGTGTTGTCGTTTAACTACACTTACCAGTAAATTGTGTTAGTAATTCACTCGTCACTCTTATAAATAATGATATGTAAATATTATAATGTAAATAATAAATACATTTAAAAATTAAGTATTATAATTACTCGACAATAATCGTGGTTTGTATTTAATATGATAAGTAATCAAACATATTATTAAGTGAAAATTGACTGAAAAATAAAAGCTTATAAGTTTATAACAAATTTTAGATTTATTCCACAATTATTGCTGATAATGTTATGAGAAGAACTGAGCAAGCAATATAACTACGTATATAGAAATGAGACTTTGTCATTGTAAAATTATTTTTGATTTAAAATTTATATTGTCATTTTTCGCTTTGGTGTCGAGGCAATAACGCGGCGTTGAGTTCTGCCTGTAATGCCTCCAGAATTCAGCGGAAACAAGGGAACGGAGTTAACGGTAGTTTCCCTCTGCCTGCCCTGCTGTGTGCGGGATACAGCGCGAAGCATTTTTTTATGTTATAAAGTATAGTTATTATCAAACCAGGTTAATATTAATCAAATAACATGCAATAAAACGAGAAACATAGAAGAATAAAAACCAAAAAGTCTCATTTCTAAACTAAACTGACCTGTAGATATGGTGTCTCCGGAGCCGGTCCTGCGCATGCGCGTGCGCCGTACGCGCTCATAGTGGTGCCTGCGCGGGTCCCACGTGGAGTGCGCGCCCACTAAACCACACTACTGCACTGCATTACATGCGCTAGGCTACCCGCCCACCGTCCTTCCCACTCGCCTCGCGGGTCGTTCAAGTATTACGTAACGGAACTTGGGGAGGAGGGGTACAGCGGCTAGGGGCACTAACGATTTTTTTTTTGCTTTTGTGCATTAAAATATATATTTAAAATCTCACAAGTTACTATACCTTATTCTTTATGGAATACTGAGCGTGTGTATTCGCACTTCCTTATTTTTAGACAGTGTCAATTATAAAATTTTGACTTAATAAAAATTTTTACTTGAGTGTTACTTTACGTTACGTTTTTGTGAGGGAGACGAGGATTCTTCGCGATTACGGCTTCTACGAAATTTTACGGCGCGCTACTTGAGGGTAGGGGGGTTAATTTTTTTTTCAAAAAAAAAACGTAATACTTGAATGGCCCCTCCTATTACTTAATATCTCACTATAGGTTGTCCCAGCAATCAATAAAATAAACTTCGATACATTAAATGTTTTAGGAGTTTATTATATTTTTTTTAATTTCTGCGTTTGAGCATGTCGTATACGACATTCGATTGCTTATATGTAACATTATTATATTAAATTATTCTAAGCATATTGTTCTTATAGTGAGATATTATTTGATGTGTTGTTTGCCATACACCAAATGATCCAACCATTAAACATACCTGTATGTTTTGACGTATCCCATGTTTTAGTTTTTAATAACGAAAGAAATTATACCGAAATAAAATATAAAAAAGTAAATAAAGAAAGGTGGAATAAGCCAAAACATAAAAGCAACAACACTTACACCAAATGACTTAAAGGGAAATGTTAATAAAACTTGAACCATAATGTTAGGTAGGTAATTATCAAAAAATATATATAATAGCATGGAGATTTTATATTAAAAGTCCAGTGAGGTCTAATAAAGGATATATTTTCATTTTTCTCGCTCTGATAACGAGGCAAAGTTTCGTCACTCAGCAGAAAGTGGGAAACAAAAGTGTGATAAGAGAACGGAGTGTCTTAACATTAGGTTCTTAGGTTCCCCCTGCCTACTCTGAGGGATACAGCATGGAGCTAAAATAAAAAAGGAAAGTTTAAAATAATTTAAAAAATAATCAATTAAGTAAAGCTCGGCATGATAATCGTGCACTATGTTAAAAATTAGGACAGCTAATCTACTTTTACATATCGTAATAAATTGAATACATTTACCTTAGGTGTTGAAGTTTTATACGACTAAGTGAATATAACCCAATTACAAATAAACATAGTTCAAAGTTCTATTAACTAAAAATCATATATTTATGAAGTATTTGGATATATTTTTAAAGATTTTTGATTTTATGATATTGTTGTATAAGGTATGAGTGAGTTATAGTAAGTCAGTATCAACTATTAGCTAAGATTTAAAATAACACTCACTGATGACGGCCTGTCGCTTGACGCGGTCGCACGTGTTGTAGTTGGAGCCGGGCACGGGCGGCAGCTTGCGGTTGGGCGGCGCGATGTAGCCGAGCTCGTCGCGCAGCCCCCCGCGCTTGTCCAGCGTGCCGCCCGCGCCGCCCATGGGCGCGCCCGCCGCGCTGTACACGGCGTCGTCTGTAGTAGTCATTAAGAAATACTTGAAATTGTCATTAGTATGATATGTAGGTTAGTTTTTTGTACAATTTTACTTTTTATTTTTTAATTAATTTATTTATTTAAGTAATATTTTATTACACCAACTTAAACACAAAACAGATACAGGTTAATATAATATTATAAGATTTGTAGTTTATTTTAAAATTTGTTTTAAATAAATATCTAGGAATGAGTAACATTTGATAAATAAATGTTGACCTGTGCTTAATTTTTATTATGCACCAAATATATGAAGTAATGATTCAAATAATGATATAGTATAGGGGATTACTAGCAACAACATAAAAAAATATGAAAATGATGCATGTATAGAATGTATTGTTTACATGCTTATAATGGGTACACCTACATGATTAGCGTATGCGGAAAATGAGTAAATATTAAATGAAATTAAGCTCTATCGCCATTCAATGGTATAAAATACGAATAAGCTTTTCTAGATACATTAAAATGGGTTAAGAAAAGTATATATAATTTTTTTGTTGTTACCTGATTGAAGTACCTATATATTTTTTTTAAATAGATAACTAATTTATTTGCAGGGCGAAGATTTCCCAATGCATAATGTCAAAATAATGGAGAAATTCAAATTCGTATTAGGTTAGTTATTAAAAAAAAACCTAACTGGCTGAATAATCAATATATAAGTATTATATTATATCTATTACTTTTATTAAAATGACCTATTTGGTTAATTGTTGCATTTTGGTAAAAAATAAATCGTTACGACAAAATAATAAAGAAAGCGGTCATGCTATACATACAGTACGCGTCCTTCTGACCTCGCAGGCGATGGGGGGTGTTGCGGCGAGCGAGTGTGAGGCAGATGACAACCATGCCAACTATGAACACCACGATGGTTGCCAAGATCGGCACTAAGACTTCCGGCTCAAGCCACGCCTTCACCCAAGGCGGAAGCTCCTTATCTCCCTCCGCGTTGCCAGGCAACGGTGCAATGGTTCCTGTGCGTGACGTTACAAACAATATAATCTAGATGGGTCATATACCTTTATGGTGTTGATCCCGAGCTCCACGAACTACGCACACGACAACAATCGCGATGATTATAACCAAAATGGCGGCTACGACGGGGACGATCAGATTCAAGTGGGACAGAATGATCTTGAGCGTTTGTTCGGGCGTGAGCGCGCCGTCGCCGACCTCCCGCGCGGGGGCGATGGTACCTGAAATGCGAGCCTTCAATTATTACACGGAAATTACGATTTATATTACAATTTTAGAGTGATGTAATGAGGCAATGCATTTCAGGTACCTTTATTTCTTTTTTTAAAGCTACACGCTGTATTCTGCAAAAAGCTGGGTAGGGAGAGAGAACCCAGTTTGAAGATACTCCGCCCAATTTTCAAAATATTGCGTATTTTTATTCATGGAATTGAACGTCAAATTTTGTTTCAAACTTTTTTAATTGTTTTATTTAAAAAAAAAACAATTCAATTTATTATTAGATCTAAAAAAAGAAACATGTAACATTTCAGTTTGAATGATTTTTTTATCTTTATATTGGAATAATTGACCAAATGTTTATTAATATGACCAATACAAATCTTTTATATATAAATAAAGATATGCTACTAAGATATACATAAGTTGAACTTAATAAAATAATTTATGATTTAGTTTCATTTCAATTTTATAAAATATAATAGCTAACGTACCTCCAGTCATAGTAAGGGTGGCGAATTCGTATTCAGCGACGTTAAATCCAGCGTTGTTGTGAGCGGTGATCCTCAAGACGTACCATGTGGCAGGGTCCAAGTCTATAATATATAATTTTACTTAGTCACAAAGTAAAGACCAAATTATGTAATGATTTATACTTTTCTGTTATTTTAATTTCGAGGCATACAGTAGGTTAGGCAGAGGGAACCTAGTGTTAAGATACTGCGTTCTTAATTTTTCGCAGAAATTTCGAAGCATCGTGTGTTGGGTGACGGAAATCAACATTGCGCTTTACCTTTGTTACCAGAAAGAAGAAATTAAATTATTAATAAATAATCATTCATTTCTTTGAACAGAAATTGAACCCACATGCGTTTACAGTCATAGGCTTGCAACTTAACTGCGCCACTACTTAAGACCGTCTTAAGTATCTTAATACTTGATATATATTATTTTCAGCTTCACATTGTATCCTGCGTATAGCATGAAGCCCGCATAAGCAGAGAGAACATAGAGAAAAAATAATTCGTTCACCACGTTCCCCTCGAACTTTGTCTTCACGTTCACAGTATTGCTCAAATAGCTACAATGTAAATTTATAGTAAATAATTATTTAAAAAAAAATACCCACCAAGTACGACAAAGTTTCCACCAGGTTTAACAGCATTAGAGATTTGGTTCCATTCCGCAGCTCCCCTACAAAATAAGTAACATTTAAGTTTCAAAATGCGTTCTTAATAAAATGAATAATGAATTAATTAATTTACAACACGATTCAAATACCGAAATATATTTAAAAAAAAAAAGTTTAATGTAACTTTGAAGTAAATAGATTTTACTTAACATATTATATAGGTTATTAGACATTATTAATAACTCTAAAGTTACATCATATTCTTTTCTAAATAGCCAAAGAAACTCTCACCGCATTTATAGTAGGTTATACCGAAACAATTAACATGTTATAAGATAAGCTTTCCTCGATAAATTTTGTATCCAGTACATACATTTTTTACTATTAAAATGAGTTGTTCCTGAGATTAGGGTGTTTAACCAAACAAAATCTTCAGCTTGATGGTATTAACATGGATATTATAGAAATATTCGTTTAGGTGATACCTGAACAGAATATTTTTCGTATACATACTTCTTCTTGTTTTCAACGACAAAGTGGCTCATAGGGCAGCCGCCGTCCAGCCACTGCTTGAGGTGCAGCGTGACGGAGGAGGAGCCCACTTCGATGAAGTCGGCCGCGCGCGGCACCGGCGGCTTGGAGCCGCGCGTGCGGGCGATCACCACGTCTGAAGCTTCGCCTGTGCCGATACTGCAAATACATGTGTGCAGATTGAACTCAACCTTATGCCCTAGACGTGCTATTTCATAATCTGACGATTATCTGAAGAGACTTGTCTAACAGGGGTTTTTTAAATCATTGATCAAAAGTAAAGTAGTATCGTAATCAGTTAAAAAGCTAAAGAAATATATTTTTTCTAATTTCCATCTTCATCGATGAGTGAGAGATTAATAGATAGAAAAAGAGTGAGAGGTGAGTAGAAACTCAGAGAGAACATACATTATACTTTATCGATAATTTTTTATTACTTCGACTTGTGGAATTTGTCAGATAATATATTTTTCGTAATCCTTGAAATAATTCAAGGATATCTACAAATAAAATATATATCCAATCGCAGGAATATCAAAATAACGTTGTTTTTTAAAATTTTGTAGCCCTTTTGTTTTGTTTTTTACGTCTCTCTCAAATTGACAGATTAGTGGATTATAGGTACATTATTTTGCATATAACTAACTCACTATACTTTAATCTGACGCGCTCAAGGGTTTCAGATGATCCTCGACGGGCGGACATATATATGGGGTTCATATTTGGTGCGAGTACTTAACCGAGTACAAGGAATCCCCCAGTATATTAATCTGCCGCGCCTTGGTAAACTCTGAAGTCCCCGCTTCGTCTCCCCCTACCGAAAGATGTGTATAAAATCTAAATTATAAGACGCTCACCCGTTGTAAGCGGTGACGTAGAGTTGATATCTCGATCCACAGAACAGATTTTCAAGAGTGTATGTATCAGTGTTGCTTGGAATCTGAAAATATACAAACGTAAACGCAATTGTTAATAAATATATAATTTAATTGCATATTTTCTATATAATGTTAAAATCAATTTAACTATTCTTTTATAAGTTAAATTGATTTAATCAAATCATAATCGGGCCGTACTTGTTTGAGATCGAGTGATTAGCTTATGTGCGCTAATATGACACAATAGCTAATATTTTATATATTTTTGAAGAATTGTTTCACACTAAGGGTAGAAAAATATTAGTAGAAGTATATGTAGTAGAAATATTATAAAAATTATACGTAGCGGGATTCGAACCCACGACTCTTGGAAACCTAAAGACCTAAGTCTAAGCGCTCTAACCATTAAGCCATACGTTCTAATAAAGTTACATAGAAATTTTTAAACGAGTGCTATTTGTATCGCTAGCTAGTGAGACGAGACGAGACGAGACGAGAGGATTATATTATTATTATGTTACTGCTCTTCTTGTTTGGTTTTGGACAAAGTGATGAGTCGCAACCACAACTCAACGCAAAACAATTCATTATAAGTGAACAATGGAGATCAGGTTATATATAATTTTGTTATATGTAATTTTCATTGTCTAAACTCAAATGTGGAACAGAATTGATCCAAAGGGGAGTACAATTTATTATCTAATGTCTATAATTTACCTGAACAGTTTCCCAGTCTCCGAATTCCTGTTTGTAATGTATGGTGTAGCCGGCGGCGGGCGACTGCTCCGCGTCGACAGAGGGCTTCAGGCGGAGAGTGAGCGAGGACACGGAGGACGACGCGATGTTCAGTTGAGGAGGGAATGGAGGCGCTATAACGAATATTATAATTATTTATAATGGTAATAAATAATATTAATTAATGTGGAGGCAAGATATAGAGGCAAGCCAGGCACAAGTGTAGGACTGACTTTAAACGCGACAGATTGTTGGTTCAATCCCCACTCGACGAAATGAAACAAGGTAAAATACGTAATAATAAAATAAGACCCCATCAAGAATTCGGTAATTAGTTAGTGGCAACAATAGATTGAAGTATAGTTAATTTAAATTAATAATGTGGTTTTAGGTTATATATATAGGCAATGATAATACATTATTAAGCGATAAAAATGTATTGCCTACCAAAAGATAAGGACCACGAGTCTATAGCGTACAAAAATAAATAAACAAAATATCTCACCCAACACAGAAAGTGTATGAGTAACGGTATCAGTTCCAAACTGGTTGTCGACATGGCAGGAGTATTCGCCGGCGTCTTCTCTCGCTACACCCGCGATCTGGAGGGAGCCTTCGGGCAGCTGACGCACGCGCTCCGACGCTTCTAGAGGCTGGCTTTTTACCTAAAGGAATTATAATATAGATTTATAATCTTAACGAGTGCACGTTATATATGTGTAATATATGTGTAAAATAATGGTACGGGATACGGCCAAAGGCTCATAACCCTTACCGTAGTTACACTATTATTCAAAATAATGTTTTTTTATGTGCTTACTATCGGTTTTTAAGGCACATTTTTAAACGCATTAAAAAGATGAATTATGAACAATTTACAAATTGCAAAAATAGCGTTACGTATACAATTCATACTTACTTATAAATTGACTTACTTCACGCTGTATCCCTAGCGAAATTAAGGCAAGGCGGGGTAAAGGGAGCCTAACGCTATGGTCTCTACATACCTTTTTCGCCTCATCCACTGTCATCAACCTCAGTCCTCATTCTTACGTAACCTTCCTCCAGTATCTATGATACTGTGTTTTCGAAGGTCAACCGAGGTCTCCCCTACCTCTTTTAGCGAGCAACCTCGAGAAACACTCTTTCATACTTCTCATCTCTCTCACACTTTTATCCTTACTTGAGGCTTTATAATCGTGCCATGCTTTCATTCTATAATCTAGTCACAAATTCACAATGATCGAAATATCTTCATTTAACTATCCTTTAAGTTCACACGAGCATAATAATTATAATGTCATGTTAAAAATTAAATAGTTAAAATTTAAGTTATTAAACTGTGTATTTACTTTATCTAGTTATGAAACAAAAACATTGTGTATTTTCAGTAACTCAAAATAGCATAGCGAAACATCGTCATCAACACCCAACGGATTTGATTTCTACTCGGGCAATAAAATATTTAATATTTTAATTTCCTTGCTCTGGTAGCAAGGCAAAGCCAATTCATGTCTTAAGAATTCGGCGGGAAGTCGGAAAGAAAGTGTCTAAAATAAGTGTCATAACACTAGGTTCCCTCTGCCTATCCTGCTATCTGTAGGATATAGCACGAAGCAAAACAAAGAAATAATAAAGGATTGGGGCGTTTCTGCCTCTCCCTTTATTTAAAAGAAAAAAAAACAAGAAACAGGCGGGATACAGGCGGGATGATATACCTTCCAAATAATATTAGGTGGGGGAACACCAACGGCGAGACAGGGCAATTTCACATCTTCCTTGTAGGTGGCAGTGAACGATTCATCAAAGGAAGCAATCTTTGCGGGCACTGTAAATATATTTTAATTTTATTTGAATATTATTTATTTTATTAGATATTTCTAAGTATAAGATAGGATATGTATTTGCACAAATAGTGCAATAAATAATTATAATAAAATGTTTAAATAACGTAAATTTTTCAGTTATGGCTATTTTCACTAGTTTTATAATTTAAATGATATTAATTAATTGATTGAGTTTTCAAAATGTTTGTAATTTAAGGGTAATGAGTCGATATATATAGAGTGAATAGACCAATAAATAATTTGAAATATTAGTTTTGTGTTGAAGTAAAAATAAATCTATTCTGCACAAATAATTAAAATTACCTTTGTCACTTGGGCTACAGGAGGCGGTAGCTGAGGGTTGTCCTTCTCCGATGATGGTGGACGCAGTCACCCAGAAGTCATAACGACCGGCTTTCAGGTCTGTAGCGGAGTAGCTTGTTTGAGAAGCGGGTACCTAAAACCGCCACTTATTTTAATAAAATTTATCATAATATATATATATATATATATATATATATATATATATATATATATATATATAAATATAAAAACGAGTATTTTTCCCCCCTTCACCCCTTTATTCTATAGGTTAGCAAGCAACCTGGCCAGAAAAGCTTCGTCTCTTCCTTGAAATTTTTCGTTAACCTTTCATCTCTTTCAATCTCTGAAATTTCACGCTTTATCTATATCAGTACTTACGTTTGGTACTTTTGTAGCGTATGCTCTTTCTTTTTTATTTCTCCAATACAATAATGTTAGTACTTATATTATTTAATGTACGACATTGTGTTCCACCACTCGACACGAATTATCGAAAGTTGGACTGTGCGCTTTACCTTATTCGGATGAGGTTCAGCATTTTGGGCTTGCGTGTATACGTTGTAGTGAGTAACGACACCGTTAGGCTGCGCTGGTGGTCTCCATGATACAAGAATCGAATCTGCTCCCATGACTAGAGCTTTCACTGCACGAGGGGCTTCAGGTACTGTTTAACAAGAAAATAACTAATTTATTTATAGTTTTACTTTTTAATAATAATGAAAATGAAATGAAAAAAAATAAAATAAATAGTGAGTAAAAAATAAGAGGCACAGAACAAGACATCTCTGCACGAATTACTAAGGCCCGAGCGACTTTCGCGCAGCTACGACCCATCTGGCAGTCACGCAAATTAACCCGTACAGCTAAACTCAAGATTTTTGGGTCTAATATAAAGTCAGTGCTGCTTTGCGAAACTCTGTGGATGCCCTCTGCCCCAACTTGGGGACATAGGAATATAAAAAAGAGAAAAAAATAATAAATTTCTCTGTAAAAAATTTAAAGTAATATTTTCTCAATATCCTAATGGATACATTCATAGTAAATAACATGTCAGTTATAATTTTATGAACATTATAACATGTCAGTTTTTATGAATATTATTATTTTTGCTGTTCGCGACAGGTTGTGTGTTCGATTCCCGATTTAATTCGTGGAAATAAAATATTTAATATTTTCCGGAATGTCGATTTAGCGTGAAGTTAAAAATATTAATAATTACCATCTTGTTCAGTCTGGCAGTGAATAGGTGCAGAGCGGACGCCATCTCCTCCGTTGGTAGTCGCAAGAACTTCCATTGAATAGTTCGTGAATTTCTTAAGTCCGTGGAGAATAGTTTCGCTGCTGGCAGTGATTTTAGTGTCCTTGGTCTTTTCATCTGAAAATATATAGAATTTTTTTTATTTATTATATTTAGTTTATTATAATATATAATATTGCCCTTCTATCTAACATTATAAATATTTTTGGTAGCATATTTAAATACTAATAAAACTAATAAAAGCGTAACTTACCATACCATGTTTCGCTGGGGCCATATACTACTTTGTATGCCTTAATCAGTCCATTAGCAGCCGCAAGAGGTGGTGAAACCCATGAAACACGAATAGTTTGCGCGGTAAGAGTGGTACAGAGCACGTCTTGAGGGGGGGCTGAAGGGGCTCCTTCTGCGGTATAGGCACGTACTTCGGAAGATATCGGACCGGAACCCATTTTGTTGAAAGCCTGTACTACGATCGTGTATTGGGTGTACGTCCTGAAAAGACACCATTTTGTTGGATCACAAAAACTAAGAAAGGAGTTGTGATGAGTTAATGTTAATTATTGTTAGACTTACTTCAGGTTAAAAATGTCAAGATGGTGTTCCTTTCCGGATTCCTTTGAGATGTCAACAGTTTCAAATACGAAAGATTTATTGCTTGATGCCAGTTTATATCCAACATAGTATCTGTAATCAATAGATACGTAAATGTTATATATCCCAGAGTACTAAAAGAAAATTTTAAAATGTCTTAAAAACGGGTTTATATGGTTAATATAATTTACCCCTGAAGTTCGCCATTCCAGTCATGAGGTTGAGGTGGTTTCCATGTGACACGAAGAGTGTGTTTATCGACAGCATCAACTTTAACGTCTTGTGGCATTCCAGTGGGCGCTTCTTCGGCGGTAATTATTGTGACAGTTTCAGATGGCTCGGAGGTTCCTAGTTCATTTTCAGCAACAATCCTGATATGGTAAGCGGTAGCCGGTTTCAAGCTGAATACTCCTGCTTCAGTCGTGTCGCCTGGTACCAGAACTCTGGAAACACAAAAATAAAAATGATGGAAAAGAATACTTTTTCTTTCGAACGTACAATGATAATTCATGTTACACAATTACCTGTCAATATCCTTTTCCCAATTGCCCTTAGCACGTTTGTATTCAATAAGGAACTTCTTGATTGGTGAATTTCCATCATAAGGGGCGGCCCAAGAAAGTTGAACGGTCCTTCCAGATTTGTCTAGTACTTTCAATCCATAAGGAGCTTCGGGCACCTCTAAAAGTAAAACGGTTGTATTTATTGAAAGTGTTAAATTATTTTTGTGGCATTAATTAATAGTAAAACACAAATAAATAATGCAAAAAATTACCTTGAATAATCATATTAATGCTAGTGTCATCAGACCCAAAGGCGTTGGTAGCGACGCAGGTGAAGAGCGCGCTGTCAGATCGTTCAGTACGTCGGATGCTAAGGTCGGACACAACTCCTCCGGGCAAAATTTCCTCGCGAATAGTGTATCGTGGATCAGATTTGGGTTCAAGACGTTTGTTGTTCATATTCCAGATGATTCCGATTGGCTGCAATGTGAAATAATATTTATTAAATAATATTTTTTTAGCGTAACAAGTATAAATAAAAAAAAGTTATAAATTTATAATTATAACAATTAAAAATAAATTGCAAATTACCTTTTCACCTTTTGCTTGACATTGTAAAACAGCTGGTTCACTTCGGCGGGCAGTTTGGTTTCGCATTTTAATTTCAAATTGTGGTGGGGCTAAAATAATGAAAAGGTAAGTAAAGTAAAGTAGTAAGGTACATACTAAGTAATATAACTATCATTACATATAACAAAAAAAGCGCAAGTGGGCTCGCCTACCGAGGGTTCCGTTCTATAATTGAAAGTCTCGAGCTTTTTCTGAAATTTAAGCCTGGTTTAGCCAGAGCCCTTCCATCTGGTAGTATTACCTGTAGATGCTAGCTGCCAAATTTCATAATTTTACGTCAACCGCGAACCGAAGTACCAGATTATTTTGATTCCCTTTATAGTGGCCATATCTTTTTTAAAATAAATGTAAAAATACGGTTTTTTTAGGAAATCATGGTATCATAGATGTGAGTATATGGTTTGAATTTCAACTCGATGTCTCCAAGCGTTACTGAGATAAAGGCTCTTGACAGACTGACAAACGAACAACAAAGTGATCAATAAGATCACAGAGTTCCTTTCTTCCTTTAAAGGTACGGAACGCCAAAATTAAAATAGGCGAAAACAGGAAAGTTTGAGAGATTCTTAACACTAGGATCTTTCTGTCTATATTATTATGTACTGCATATAAAGGCGTTGCAATATTTAATATTTTAAAACTCACCCTGTACACTAATAAGAATAACAGCAGATAATCCTGATCCAATTCCATTTACAGCTTCACATAGATAGTAGCCTTCGTTCGTCTTTTGAATATTCGCAATAGTCAATGTTCCATCCTCAACTTTTACATTAGGGTTATTTGGCTTAAGATCTTTGTAATCACCGGGTGTATCCCCTAAAAATATAAAATAAGCAATGTTTTTCAAAAAAATTATTGTTTGATGCTGTAATCTATCAAACGTAACAAGAAAAACCTTATCTAAACGATAATTTTTAAAACTCTTTTATAACTGAGTCATTCATATATAATGATAGCACAATCAATATACTGGCTGGAGATAGCTCAAATTTTGGAACTATAGTTTCCTGTGTAGGAAATTAAAGTTCCTAAAGTTCCAAAATTAAGAGAGTATTTTTCAGTAATTTTGAACAGGAAACAACCGATCTCAAATTGTATATTCTACGCAATAGAAGTTTTCGACGACGGGTCATACATTAAAATGTCATAATATAAATGTAAGAGTAACATTTTTAAAAAACAATATAAATTCCATAAAATTTGTCAACTCACCTTCAGCCCTCTTCCATGTGACCTGAGGCTTAGGGAATCCATCGGCTTTACATTCAACTTTAGCATCAGATCCTTGGGCAAATGCCTTATCAGTTGGTTCCAAAATCCAACGAGGAGGAACTAAAATATAACCGCTTCATAAGAATAATTTATATTTTTTCTTTACTTTCACAATGCATGCTTTAACTACATAGGAAAATGTTTCTATTTTATTTCTGAAAAATTCTCTGTTCAATTGTTTTTGCAATATACTGCAGTTTCGATAATATTTTAATCTGTTTAGTAGATTTTGACATGATCTAATTACTTTAATTTTAGTGTTTCAAAAATTGTAAAATATTTTATTATTTTTCATATTATTAATTGTTTTATATAACAAAAATATATCATTGTATCTTTTAATTTAATATATTTCAAGTTAATTTTGAAAAGAGTAAATATGAGTTTTAAAGAACACTTATCATCTATATAGAGTTTCTATAACATTAAATATTCATCAATAATTTTATGATAAATTAAAATATATACATATTATAGCCAAATGATTGAGTAGCTTTAGTGCTGATAATGACCAACGATTTATTCCGTCAACAGTTTCAACCAGTCGAATAAGTCATTTTTTTTCCATTTTACTGAGGTTGAGACTTAACTTATCTTTCCTCGATTTAGTAATATAAATTTGCTTACATCTAGTACAATAAAATAATTATTTACTATGTTTTTGGCTGTAACATGTATTAATAACGAACGTATATGAATACTAAAATTAATGTTATAGAACCCTTTTCACACAACATTATAATATGCGCAAATTAACCCCAATTAAGCGAGTAACTAAATACTAACAAACAAATAAATAAAAAAATATTGTTAAAACCAAAACCTAAAAAGCTGTTAAATAACAAATACAATGAATAATGTTCCATCACTCATTTTCATTCACACACGTATTATAGACGATAATTATTTTTATTTGTATAATAATCTTTTATACAAACATCAAATATAATTAACAGAATGATAGAACACTACTTAAGCAAGCATGACAGTACAAACAACCCAATACAACAAGGCAAATCAAAGTAAATAAATAACGGGTAGGATTTACAGGATATGGTAGGGTACAGGACATAGCAATATGCATGGTGGGATTGGAAGAGAAATGGTTTAGTCGATGATAGCCGCAGCCGGTTCCTATTAACGATCATGTCCTAAGCTAATGCTTTCCTAAGTCGCACGAATTGATATTTAATTAGGATTTTATATAATACATGTGTAAACGGCTGATTAATCTAGTCGATACTTTGACGACAACTATATACGAGTAAGCATTTAATATGCTATGCAAAGCTATTCCGTGCTAGGAGTGAGGGTTTGATGGTTTATACAAGTATATACCGTGTACTTCTAATGAGGCGGAATAGTTGGAAGAACCAGCGGCATTGCGCGCAATGCATACGTATTTGCCGCTGTGTGACCATCCTGCTGGGTCGATGAGGAGAAGCGATGCTCTTTGTGCTATTTTGGTGGCCATGACACCCACCATTTCTTTTAATGGACGTTCTTTGAAGTACCATTGAATGTCTAGCGGAAGATCGCCTTCAGAAATCAAACAAGTGACCTGACTTGCCTGTCCCGCATAAAGAGGAGATTCAAATGCAAATGGAACTATGCGAGGCAATACTGAAAACAACCATAGACGGTCGGATTAAATCGATTTTCACAAGCAATGTTAGTAATTTGAGATATTATTAAAGTGTGTCTGAGAGTGGTTGATAGGATAATAATTTATCGGTGCTAATAGTGATGTTAGTTCCCTTTATTATTGTATAATTTTGAAAAAATAAGTTTAAACATGCCATTTACGACTAATGTAGCTGCATGTTCGGCGCGACCAGCCGCGTTTTGTACAATACACGTATAGTTGCCCTGGTGGTTAGCGCTCACGGAGTTGATAGTCAGGACAGAGGCTCTGGGCCCTAACGGAGTGGTCATAATGTCTCGATGTAAACTTGAATCAACAGTTTCGCTGCTAAATGTCCAGGAAATTTCAAGAGGCAGATCTCCTTTTGTTGCGACGCAATTTACTACAACAGCATCTCCAGGATTGGAAGGCACCTCTCCGAAATTGAATGGTACTATCAGGGGCGGAACTGGGACAGTAAATACCTTATATTGAAGCGTTAGATATACAATTTTTTATAAGATAAAGAGAGGTGAAATATTTTTTATTATAATGTACTGCACCCTTTACAATTAATTCCGTGGTGTGAGACACGACGCCTCCTGTATTACTCGCTGTACAGTTATATATGCCTGCATGTTTAGCCTCCACAGACTCAATAGTAAGAACACTACTTCTCCGATCGATGCTACTGACACGAGCTCCAGGAATTTTAGTTGCCGACTGATTGTTTATTGTCCATTCTATTTTTACTGGTTGATCACCGTGAGTTATAATGCATTGTAGAGCGAAGTAGTCGCCTAAGAAAGCCGGTTCCGGACCGGAAGTGAATGGTGCAATTTTAGGAGGAACTGAAACAAACTTTATCTAAATCACTAATTATAAGAATCTACGACTAAACGTTACGACTAACCGTAGACGACTAAATCTGCAGAGTGTGTAGTACGTCCGGCACGGTTTTCCCCGACGCACATGTATGAACCAGCATGTTTTGCGTCAACAGACTCGATAATAAGTAAGCTACTACGTTTAGAATTTGTCATCGAATATTCATTATTTCTTAGAGATATTAATTGGCCATTAAAAGTCCAAGTTATCGTAAGAGGGAGATCACCAAAATTAACTGTGCACGCCGCTTGTAAATATTCTCCGACATTTGCAGGTTTTTCACCAAATGAAAACGGTAGTATGTTTGGGGGTACTGGAAGAATATCATTATTTACTGTACAAATCCAATAATATAAATTTAAAATAAACATAAAATAAGTAAATAATAATTATAAAAATATTATTTGGAACAGTTCTATAAGGGACATATTTAAGCACCATTTATGATTAATACCGCGGTGTGCGAATGTATTCCCGCTTCATTTTCTGCGACACAGGTGTAGTTGCCAGCGTGATTGTGCATAACAGAACCGATACTAAGAATAGCGCTTCGTTCTCCAATATTAAATACTGTTACCCCCGATCTTGGTTTTATAGGTTCATCCTCAAAAAGCCATCGAAGTTGGAGCGGATGGTCACCTTCGATAACTGAACAAGCTGCGGTAACGACTTGTCCAGAATTCATTGCAACTTCTCCAAATGTAAATGGTTGGACCACGGGAGGAACTAAACAATAAGCAAGCAACATCTGATTATTACATTATTGATTTAATACCGATTACGTTAAGAGTGGCTGTATGGTTAACAGTTCCCGCTCTGTTGGTGGCTGTACAAGTGTAGTTGCCGCTGTTCATCCCAGAGGCTGATGGTATATCCAGCACTGAGACCCGTTCGCTTAAGGTAGTCATTTTAACACCCATTCTACGTGTTACAATTTGACCTTGAAAACTCCATGTAATGTTCATAGGAATATCGCCTTTTGGAACATGGCAATCCAAGTGAACGGATTCTCCCGCAAATACGGCCTCGTCCAATTCGAAGGGTTTGATGTGAGGGACGACTGAGCAAATAAAATAATATATAATATATTAGTTATATAGATAGAGAGCATGCTGGGACTTTTGGACATTTGAACTAATAATACCATTAACATGTAGAGGTGTCGAATATCTATGTTCACCAGCTTTATTTTTTGCAATACATGTATAGTTGCCACTATGTGCACCAGTTATTGAAGCAATAGTTAAAAAGGAAGTTTGATCCGCTATCTTCAATGTCTTGATTCCCGTAACTGTCGAAAGATCTTGACCCTCAAAAGTCCAGGAAATGAAAATTGGCCGATCCCCTTTGCTAACATGGTATGTCATTTGGACAGATTCTCCATAATAGACAGACTCCTCAATTTCGAATGGCATAATATGGGGTGGAACTAATAAAAATAACAAAAAGAGAACGCTAATATTAAACCTAAACGTGCATGATTTTTCTATGACGTTCAGAATTCTAAAGGAAAGAAAAGGGCGATATCTAATACCATGAATGTTGACAAGAGCTGAGTGATGGGTGCGCCCAGCTCTATTACTGGCTGTGCATGTGTAGTTGCCGCTGTGTTGACCCATTGCTGTAGGTATGCTAAGAACTGACGCCTTTTCCCCTAATTTTGTTGTAGTTACGCCCATATTGTTATGATAAGGTATCTCAAGTCCCTGAAAACTCCAGGTGATCTGAAGCGGTCGGTCGCCTTTTGATACATGGCAAGTAAGATGGACCGATTCACCAGCAAATATGGACTCTTCAATTTCGAACGGGATAATATATGGAACCACTTGTAATTAAAAATAAAATTATTAAACTACTTGGATATTTAAACAATAGAAATAATTATAAGTAGCAAGCGATATGCAATAATGTTATAAGTTACGTTTAATTGTATACCAGTTATTTTAAGTATAGTAGAGTAGAAAGCTACACCAGCGCGGTTTTTTGCAATACATGTATAGTTTCCACTGTGAGCACCGGTTACAGATGGAAGCATTAAAACGGATGATCGTTCTCCAACCTTAGTAAAAGTTCCTAACTCGCGGGACAGTGTTTGTCCATTAAATTCCCAATATACTTCTAACGGTATATCTCCTTTTGATATGTGGCACATCATTTGTACTGATTCTCCCGAAAATAAGGCTTGATCAACGTCAAACGGCAATATATTTGGTACGACTATAAATATCAAATAAAAGTTAAATGTGAAAAATAAAGGTATGAATAACATAAAAAATAATAACAAGCTCACGTTTTTAGTACAGATATAAAAATAGAATTCATGCTTTTTCTATTAACATATCTTTAAGAAGTGACGAACATAATATGGATGATAATGTGAAAAATTAAACTGACCATGAACGTTAAGGACAGTGGTATGATTAGTGGAACCAGCGTTGTTGGTGGCTACGCAGGTATAGTTGCCGCTATGACCAGCACTAGCCGCGGCAATAGATAAAAACGAGGTACGCGACGTCATTTTAGTAGTCATAATGCCTAGATGTGATGATGTATTTTCAAACCCATGAAAATGCCATTTGATGTCTAGAGGCAAGTCTCCCTTTGAAACGTGACAGTTAAGCTGAACTGTTTCACCAGCAAATACTGATTCATCCGCTTCAAATGGTACGATGTATGGTAATACTGTTAATCCATAAAGCTAATATTATTATCTTATATGCAAGCGTGCAGCGTGCGGCAGAGCAAGCGCTGTATATGGAAAATACGAGATACCGTGGACATTAACTGTAGTTGAATGTAGAGCTAGTCCAGCTTGGTTTTGAGCATGACAAGAATATTCGCCGCTATGACTAGCCGTAGCACTAGGAATTGTAAGAAGCGATGTTCGTTGACCAATTTTCGTAGTCATAATTCCTTCATGAGAAGATAATTCTTTCCCATGAAAACTCCAAGAAATAGTAACAGGCGTGTCGCCTTTAGAAACGTGACACGTTAGTTGTACTGATTCGCCGGCAAATACGGGCTCTTCAGCCTCAAATGGAACTATATGTGGGGGAACTGGTGGGAGAAATTAATAAACAAACTAAAATTAAAATTTAAGGTAAATTTGATATTCTTGTACCCTGTACGTTTAATTTAGCTGTGTGATTTGTGCTTGCTACCATATTAGAAGCAGTGCAAGTGTAGTTGCCGGTATTTCTTTCTGATACGGACGGAATAGCTAAAATTGAACTTCTATCTCCCATTTTAGTTACAATTACGGCGTCGTTTTTTTCTAGAGGTCTATTTCGAAACAGCCACGTAAATCTAATAGGCATGTCTCCTTTTGGTATGTGACACATAACTTGTATGCTTTCTCCATAGAAAACAGCTTCATCGAATTCAAATGCGGATATAATAGGTGCAACTGTAATATTAATGAATTTTTCTCAAATTAATATTTCTAAAATAGGATTAGGGAACAACAAAACACGTAAAGCACAGATTTTTCATCGAGAGCAAGTACCCTTGACATTTAGTGTTGCATGGTGACTAGCTTTGGCGACAATATTAGATGCAGTGCATGTATAGTTGCCAGAATGTTTTGCCGTCACAGTAGGTATTATGAGAGCTGAACCCATGTCCCCAACATTCATTATCGTCACCCCAGATAACAAACTCACATCGCCTCCACTGAAACTCCATTTGAATGTTAACGGTTTATCGCCTTTTGGAACATGGCACATAACTTGAACGCCTTCGCCAAAAAACACGGATTCGTCGAATTCAAAAGGTGTTATAATAGGCGCCACTGGAATACAACTCGTATTTTTTAGGTACACTTTATGGACGCTAATGTTATGTATATTTTATATCTTTTACTTTTATGACCCGCCAAAGTTACTTAGGAAGGGGGAGAAGCAACATATATCTATACTAGTGCTACAATAACAAGCTAAGGAATTATTTATGTACCATTTACATAAAGTTGGGCTGTATGATTCACAGAGCCTGCTGGGTTTGTCACAACGCAAGTGAAATTGCCTTGATTTTGATGCGTAACTGATTCAATGCTTAATTGACTCGCACGTTTACTATTTAGAAGATATATTCCTTGATCGCCAGTAGCAACTTTTTTTTTATTAAAATACCACTCAATTTTTAAAGGTTGATCCCCTTTCATAACTGTACACGTAACAAGAACCATTTCTTGTGCATTTACCGGCTCTTCCCCAAATTCAAAGGGCATGATTTGTGGAGGGACTGCGGCAGGAAATTAAGGAAAGTAATTAGCAAAATATGTAAAAGCGTAATATAAGGAGTTCCATCTTAGTACCGTTCACATATAATTCAGATGTGTGGTTGGTAGTCCCAGCTTGATTTTTAACGGCACACGTATAATTGCCCTGATTGTAATGTGAAACTGATTCGATAGCCAGTTGACTTGTTCGTTTTGTGTTTGTAAGTAAAACCCCATTGATATTCGATTTTAAAGGTGTCCCATTGAAGTACCATTCTATTCTTAAGGGCAGATCGCCTTTAGTGGCCGAGCAAACTACTACAGCCATTTCTTGGTCATTCAAAGGCTCAGAACCAAAATCGAATGGCATAATTTGAGGAGCAACTAAGAAAAATATAAACAATGTATAAAAAAAACTATATATACATATATGGTGTACTTTGGAGTATAAACAAACGTAACATATGTATAGTTAAGAAATAAATATATGTATGTTGTATAGTGTACATATGTATATAATCATTTATAGGGAACAGGACTGCGGACATATAGTTAAAACTTAAAATATTATAAACACTATTTAGATGACGTGCTAAAAGATAAGCGGCATTGATATTCCGTTTTAAAAGTACCGTTTACGTTGAGAATTGCACTGTGACTACTGCGACCCGCTTCGTTTTCCGCAATGCAAGTGTAATTGCCGATATGCTCGTGTTGAACATTTTCAATACTTAAAACGGATATTCTTTTTCCATTTCTATTTATAAAAAGGCCGTTTCCAGTACTTAAGGGTTGGTTGTTTAGTTGCCAAAATATTTTTAGGGGTAGATCACCTTTTCCTACTGTACATGTGAGTGAAACCGTGTCACCAGCATTTAAAATTTCTTCTCCAAAATCAAATGGCGTTACCTGCGGTACAACTATTTACAGGATATTATTTAAATTATTTGATATGACTATAAGTCTTTAAACACTTGAAGTGGCCTTTCAAATGAGGAAAATTTTTAAAGGAAGGAAGGGATTTGAAATAGAACTGTCAGAACAGAAAAAAAGCATTTCATCATTTTTTTGACAATAAAGTTACCATTTACAATTAATTCTGTAGAATAATTAGCGTGTCCTGCTCGGTTCATAACATAGCAAGTATATACTCCTGTATGTATGAAGGACACTGCATCTATCGATAGACTGCTTGATTTGTGGCCAATTTTGGTTACTGTAATTCCTTTAATGGATGACACATCGTTTCTGTTTAAATACCATGTAATATTTAATGGTGTATCGCCCTTTGTTACCATACATTGTATTCCGACAGTATCACCTGCATTGGCTGGCTCGTCACCGAACGTGAAGGGATGGATTTGGGGTAAAACTGTACCAATAAGCTACACTTAATGTTTTTTCTAGAGACTAAATATTAATAAAACGGGATGAATGGTTATATAAATCATTAAATTTAAATAGATGACCATTAACTTCCAGCGTCGAACTATGGTTGACGTGTCCAGCTAAATTTTCGACGTGACACACATATATTCCTCGATGGGTTCCATTGACTGAATCTATATTTAGGATTGACATCTTCCGGCTCATGCTTCCAATTACGATACCCAGGGTATTGCTTTGTGAAATTTTTCTCCCGTTTAAACTCCACGAAAAGTTAGCCGGTAAATCGCCTTTATTCATAACGCACTGAACCGAAGCCGTATCGCCAGCATTAGCGGGTTCATCACCGAACTCGAAGGGTAAAATTTGAGGAGGAACTGTAGTAATAGAAAAGCATTTAAGAAAAAAAAAGGAATAGAAAAGAGCGAACCATTAACACTAAGCACAGTAGTGTGATTTATTTGGCCTGCTTGGTTTCTGATCTCGCAAGTGTACGATCCACGATGAACAGCATTGACAGATTCGATATTTAAAATGGATGTTTTCTTGCTTATTGTAGTAAGAACGACGCCAAGATTATTATGGATTCTTATCTCTTCTCCATTAAATAACCATTTAAAGGCTACAGGGAGATCTCCCTTGCTCATTACACAGGAAACTGATGCAGTTTCACCTTCATTTAGAATCTCTTCACCGAATTCAAATGGAGTAATTTGTGGCGGGACTAGTAAGAGTAATGACTTTTCATTAGGTATAGGTGGTTTTTGGAAATGTATTTTTTATGTAAAACAAAATGTTACAAAAAAGCTAAAGTTCATTTGGAATGGTACCGTTAACTTCTAGTAACGCGCTGTGGTTGACGGAGCCAGCGAAGTTTGTAGCCACACAATAGTATGTGCCTCTGTGATCCCGTTAACGGAATCAATATTTAGAATGGACGTCTTTCTATTGACGTTTGTGAGTACAATTCCGAGGTCATTTAATTTGGATACAACTTGGCCGTTGAAAATCCATGTAATATTTAGGGGTTGATCGCCTTTGCTAACTGCGCAGGATATCGATGCCATATCTCCGGCATTGGCGGGTTCGTCGCCAAATTCGAATGGCAATATTTGTGGGGGTACTGAATAAAAATCTAATTTAAGTACTACATACAGGAGCGTGTGTGGCAAGTGTTGTAGCTTTGGCGGGCATAAAGTCTAATAACCTATTTTGATATAAATTAAATTGTACCCCTAAATAAAAAAATGGTTATTCCGTCTCTGAAAGAAAAAAATGTTAGCTGACTTATACCTAGTGAAGTAAAGTCACGAAGTACTCATTTTAAAAACAGTTTATTTAGACAATTGATACAGACTTCACTGGTAAGTTAGTCATCCAAAATTTTCCGGACTACTACCAAAATTATTAAAAAAACTATTTGTCTATATACTATCCGACATCTCAACAGATTCATTAGGATTCATATAAAATTATTAATACAAAGCTAATACAATTATAGTTATATTTATTATTTTTAGCTCTATATTTTTTTTAAATATTATAAATTAATAAATAATGTTATATTTATCATTTAATTAGCAAACAGAACTTTGACAAAACGACATGAATTAAAGTTTTTGAAATCGTATTTTGTTAAAAATCCTAAATTTGGTTACTAGATAATATATTTAACTTTAAACTTCGTGACATTACTTTAAAAGAGCCACTGAGCATTATATTAACAAGTATAAATTAGGCTAATTGACTGGTACACAACGGCTACTTAATTATACATGTGATATGACATATACTCAGTGATATTACTGACTGCTCGAAAATGTGATGACGTAAGTACAAGTTATTTTCTGTAAATTTTAATGATTAATAAACTTATCTTAACTTATGATTTTCTGTAAACATTAAAACATTATTAGCTATTATTTAGTATAAGTTGCGCAATAAGAAAATGTGTATTATAAATTACAATTAAATTACGACATGACATATACAAAATCTCAAAAAAAATTAGAATGTGATTTGACACACATATTTTCTTTAATATATTAAATAAGAGAACATATTTTATTTTTTTATATTTTATTTAAAAATAACATAGTATGTATTGTTTGGCTCCACATTTTTAAGCAGGAAGTAATAAACTCTTTTATTTACAATCAAATGTTATTTTATGAAAGTGCAACATTTTATTTCTATATAAATTTTAATAAAACATTGCATCTTTACATAAAATATTATAAAAAGTGAAATTTGGAGAAATCAACGTATATGTACGAGTATTTATTATATTGTAATGTGCAATACATTACAATATAATACATACTCGTATAATGTATTGCAATGAAAATTCTGTCTCCAAAATTCACATTTGAAATTGAAATAATAACGATTTCATTGGAACAGAGTTAAGAGGACACATTCATGAATTTATTTAATTTATCTTAATAATTGTGAGATATTAACGAAACTATAATTATTATAGGCTTAATGTTTAAAAGACAAATCAGTAGAACTTCTTAGTTAATTTAAGTGTCAACTGACAGACAACTGCCACCTCAGTCTATGCGTGACCACGGACTCTTCAAATTTCTAGTTTCCATAAAAATACATAATGCTAAAATAAAGACAGCTAATTCGGTAAGCTTCAGTAAAAATTGCGCGGATTAAAAGATCATTTGATATCTGATTAAATTTCCTCTTAACTCCAGTTCTTTCAGAATATTATAACTGCTTACCCATAACTTGAAGTTCGAGTGCGCCTCTAGCGCTGTAGCCCTGCGAGTTTTTGGCGACGCACGTGTAAGTAGCTTGATCGCTCGTCCGCTCTACATTTTCGATCACGAGGGTGCCGTTGGGGAATACCTTCTGCTTGCGGTTGATTGGTAGCACTCTGAAATTTCACATGAAAATTTATTTCAATACGGTATTTTACAGCCATTTTTGGAAAGGTCGCAAATTGAGAATAATCGTATTAAATTGAAACTCTCAATTCAATACGAATTTTAATTCAATAATAATCATAGATGCTAGCAACAAAAAATATTCCAGCAAAATAGGCACATCGTTGTCCTATTTCCCGGTTAACTTTGAAGAGCATGGAAATGCAAATGAGATAAACATCGGAAATTAATTATACTTTCCGGGATTGTTTCAATAAAGTAACAGCCAGTCTCAATATCTATTTACCTTAACATCCTGTTAAATTATACATATATGGACATACAATAGATTTATATGTGTTACACGATTATATATGTAATATTAACCTAACATTATTAAGATTCTAGAAGTACAATGTAAAATAATACAATAATAAAGGTATACTATGCTAAAGAAGTTGTTGAAGAATATCAATGTGTATAATATAAAAATGTAGGTGCAAGGGAAGTATCAATATAGGTTTTGATTACGAGATGAATTGCATACAAAGTGCACCAAAAATCGATACATAATTATGCTCGTATCTTTTGATTGCGTTCATCGATCATTAATGTAAGGGATCATAGACCTGAATATTTGATATTAATTTCAGCTTGATACCTTGACGCGATATCGAGATAAACGGTACGGACAACAAAGTGATCCTATAAGTGCTCCTATGAAAATTGGTACGGAGCTCTCAGTGGGCTAGTATCAATTATCATACCCGTCCATCACGTCCCATACAATAGAATCAATCGGGTATCCGGCCACGGGCAGTGCGCGATGAGAGTGTCACCGGCGACGACGGGGCGCTTCTTCATGGGGCGGACGTAGGGGCAAGCCGTACACGTTGACGCGAGCGGAGTGGGATGCCGCTGCCGACCTGGAAAAGTAACAGGAAGAAATTTAAACCATTGATTGAACATAGCACGGTAGGCAGAGGAGACCTAGTGTTAAGACACTCCGTTCCCCACTTTCCGCCGAATTTTTTTGGGACATTGCGTGTTGAGTGGCGGAACTCAACGCTGGGAAGATTGATTAATTATATTTATTTTTGAAAATATCAAAGATGCCGACGCGTGTGCGACTGACTGTAAGTTAGGTGGAATAAATTTTTTTCATTTCGCTGTTAACAATTATGGTAATGAACCAAAAATTTATCGTTGATTTCTGTCACTCAATATGCAACGTCTCGAAACGTGAGGATCAAAGTATTTTACTTCTAGGACCCTTCTGCCTTTCCTGCCAATTGATATAATTACGTACGTTGTTAGGAGGGTTATTTATTTTTATGTTTGTTTGACAAAATTGCTACCAAATAATTGTTATATTGAAATGGCTGAAATTTTTGTTGTCAATATCTTTATATTGAACATTATTATTTTTAAGATAATTTAAAGAAAACAATTAGTAAATGTTTTTGTTTAGAAACAAAAATTATATTCTCAATAAAAAATATAATAATAATTAAACTTATATTTATCATTTGTTATTGTTTTTATAATATAAAAAAAAATAAGAATTTTCTTTAAAAATTTCAAAGAAAAGATTATCTTTATCATAATCTCCAAAATTATTATTTTTAAGACAATATAATATTGACAAATTATATTATTGATATTGACTTGAAAAAAATAATGTTATTAGAGTACTGAAGTAAATCAGATTAGTTAATAAATATTTATATATTTCAAGCAAGCGAATCCGCGGGCGTATCTAGTATATTAATAAAATATTACATTGTAAAATATCACCTTATATTTATTAAAAACACACCTTGCTAGACGCGATGCAAGGAATATAATCCTCCATCATTAGTGTGTACGGATGAGATGTTCAAATGAGATTCGACATTTCCATCAGCAGTAACGAATTGGCCAATTGCAATCTTTCTCCACTATTAAGTTTATCGCCGTCGAGCTGCCAAGCGATATCGGGAGTGGGGATTGCCGGACGCGACGCATTTGAGACGAAGAGATGGTCCAGATCGCAGAGTTTGTTCACCAAAGCTATGACGGATTTGGGGTGGTTCGACTGAAATTGTATACAGCAATAAGTTAAGAATTTGTAAAATTAGGTGGTTGGTAAAAATTAAAACCCACGGTATATGAGACGGAAATCCATCCATCCATTTATAACATAAAGAAACTTAAAGTTACGAATTGAGTTTTTAGCAAGCGTAAGTAAGTTTTAGTAAGCGTACGTAATTATAAATACGTACATCGTTCCTCCAAGTTTCAGTTCCGCACTCGCTCCGGCACTTTCTTGGTCGTTTCTGATAAAGCATTGATACATGCCCTTGTCTTCTTTTTTCACAGACTCAATTCTAAAATGCATATAAAATAAAATAAAATTTACTACATTATTATTTTTTTAACTTTTATTTAATTTACAAAATTTTAATCTTCATTTACAAGTAATACGTAATTTTTGAGCCGTTTTTTATTTTAAGTACTATTTTAAAATAATCAACACATAATAAAATATTGCTCTTACAAAAGTTATGATTTTTAAAGTATTGTAATTTGTGATTATATTTAAATATCCAAAAAATTATATACCTGAGAATGGAGTCATGATGGTTCATGTCCTTTCCATCTTTCAACCATGTGATGGTTTTAACGGGATTGCCTTCGTATCTGCAGGTAAACACGGCGGGACGTCCAAAGTCAACAGTTTGAGTGGCGGGTTCTACTGTAGCTTTCAATGGCGCGGTTACAGTTAACACAGTTTCAACAGATTCACCTGCAACATTTTGACTATTATTAGCTATCTGTTTTTGTCATTTTAGACGCGGAAGGTCTATACTGTCACCAGAGAGGATTATTTCTTTCGTTATTTGGTAGCAAAGGTCATCTTAAAATAAAAATAATCAATTGCGCTTAGATTTTATTATTCTTAACAAGTAAGTACACTTACCTCCGACAGAGTTGTTAACGACGCATAAATATTTTCCTGAATCCTCAACTTTTGCCTCTTTAATGATGAGGGTACCTGATACTTGTTTTACTCTCTCATTAAGGACAACTGGTTGTTTTCGAGCGGAGCATCGATAAATTTATACCATCTGTAACAATTGAGAATTAGTTTAATGCAAAGGGCCAATTTAACATCAAAACGTACTCGTCATTAATGAATACCTAAATATCAATCTAATATTGAAAAAGTGGAAAAATACTTTCAGCAAATACGATTACCGTTTGTACAAACTTTCGATTGAAATATTTGATACAAAATGCGAAGAATTTAAATACAAGCGATGTTGCCGACAGCGCACACTTGCCAATTTCTCAAAAAAGTGATGTATTTTCATGAAGACATGATAAAAAAAACCCTTGAAATTCTATTTAAGAAATATATATTTCTGTTTAAAAGCACTCCTTACAATTAGCTGAACTGAATCGACATTGGAATTAGAGATTAATCTCCGAATAGGGCGATTAGACAGACAGCTAGCTACGGTTCACGTGAAGCACAAAGTAAAGATTAAAGCGTCTGAATGAAGCAAGAACACCCTGTCCACTTACCAGGAGGTGCTTACGTTGCTCAATCGTTACTTTGGCTGATCATAACAAAGCCGGCCGCGGTTCATCACGTTTTCATGTCTCGCGTGGCGCAGCAGACTGCAATAAACACAGCATATCAATACATTGTGATGATATGATTCTACGTGAAAGATGAATGCGTGAGATGCCAACGGCCGACTTACACGACGTGACGTAAAGCCGTACCTTGTCAATGGTGCTGGAAACGCTTGCACTTCACAAAGTAAGGCTAGACTTTTGTGCACCCTGCCCTATTTGACGATTAAGTCCATCCACCGTTACTTTTGGTCTCGTCCTACCCGACGGTTCTGGAACGTAAACCGACTATGACAATAAAGACCTACACTTACCTATAAACAGCAACCGGAAAAGCGGTTACTTGACATTTCAAATTATGCTACACCATTTTTGGGGGCACGCAGAGAAAACTTCCCAACCTTCGAAGTTAAGTAGAGTCTTTCCTAGGTGCTATTTATATTTGTTGGCTCTGTAATAACGACAGGACTTTTATAATTTATTTAAAGATTTCCATAAACGACCTATAGTAGAATCCTTGTTAGTTAATGTTTCTAACTGTCTTATGATAGTAGTTAAACTTACCTAAATATAGGAGGGGGAAAAGCGGCTACTCCAAGTAAGATATACAGAATCTGTTTTGGAACTAAAAATATTTCACCGCCTTCAAATTTACGGCTTTTATCACTTCGAGGTGCGATTTTATTTGTAGGTTCTGTAATATTCAATATAATTGATAAACGCACCTTGATATTGGTAGCAGGAAATCCTTGCGCTGGACACAAGAGAGCTAATGAAGTATTTTGCGAGAAATGAAACAGCAGCCTTTTGTGTTGAAGTAATACTTGGCGCTGTGCTGGCAATAGGTTCTGAAGAAATAAGCTACATATAGCTTAGGAATACGATAACACTTAATTGATAAATTAAAAAAACACTAAGGGGCAAATAAAAATAATTAAATATACAAATACAGAAAACTTGCCTGAATATAGGTACAGGGAAACGCGTTGAGCTTGACATAATAATCCAAAATTTTGGTTCAGGGTTCTTATGAAAGTACTGACTGACGAGAATCCGTCGAGAACGTGGGTGCTTTAAAGCCAACAGGTTTCTGTAGTTTGAAAACATTACTAAAACTAGATGCAGACATTAGTTTTTACACTTGCCTGAACACCGGGGCAGGGTAACTTTGAGCCTGACAAAGGAGTGCGAAGCCTTGTCCAATACGTTTTCTAAAATGCTTCCCATAGATTCAGATGAAAAAGTTGGAGATTTTGCAGCCCACTGGCTCTACAATTTAGATAGAATATTTATCACGAAAGTTGCGTAAAATAAGAAACTTGCTGAATATTGTACAGGAAAGCTTGGCTTGACAAAGAAGAGCAAACTTTGAGTTTCGTGCCTTTTTAAAGAAGAAAGAGCAGATTCAGACGAAAATGATGGAGCTTTCGATCCAACTGGCTCTGCAGAAAAATAACGGTCATTGAGATATACAAAGTCGACTAGGTAAATACACAAATAATATAGATAAAAATTTAAATTTGGTAATTCACAATAAATATCCCATGAATTTAATTCGTAACTTAAAAAAGCTTTACTAAAATAATAAGTTTTATTTTATTTCACAAATCATAAATCTATATTAACTGTAACTAATTGTGTATTTTGCCCCGAAGATAAATAGTAATCTCAAACACCTGAAATTTGAGATACTTGCCTGAATATCGGTAACGGAAATGCTTGCGCCTGACACGACATTGAAAAATTTTGATCCTTATGTCTCGTAACCGCTGAAGAGGTTAAATCATTTGGAAAGGTTGGTGGTTTTGAACCAACGGGTTCTGTAGAAGGAAAACAATATTCATTGAACTTACCGATAAATAGGAATAGGAGATGCTTGTGCTTGACATAGTAATGCGAAATTTTGCCCCGTTTCCCGAATAAATACTGCCCTTGGAATCAGTGGAAAAAGAAGGGGCTTTTGCGCCGATAGGTTCTAAAAATATGTATATATATAGTACTGTAAAAGTGATCTGGAAATACCCACCTGAACATTGGTTGAGGGTATCCCTGTGCCTGACATAGAACGGAACCTCCAGAGCCTGCCTCAATATCATAATTGTAAGAAGATGCAGAAGTAGGGAATGTAGGTGCTCTGGCGACACAGGCTCTGGACAAAAATGTTAAAGAAAAAACAAATATTACGAAGCACTCACTTGAATACAGGAGGAGGATGAGATTGTGCTTGGCAAAGTAATGTGAGTGCTTGTTTGGATGTTTTGGTAAGTGTAGTACTTTTAAATTCCAGTGAAAACGATGGCGCCTAGATCCAATAGGTTCTGCGTTAAATATTAATTTAAATATTTAAAAATATTGCACCGTGTATTCTTACCTGAACAATGGGACAGGAAAAGCTTGAGCTTGACATAAAAGTGCAAAATCTTGACCAGTTTTACGAGTAATTCCAGAAAATTGGACATCGTTAGAGAATGTAGGGGATTTAGAGCCGACCGGTTCTATAATTAGAAATATATATCTATTTAATCACCTGAAAACTGGTACGGGGAACGCTTGCGCCGG
>JALPMF010000039.1:134324-184348 GCA_030704555.1 Heliconius charithonia
AGGTATTGTGAGTCAGAAAATAAAAACAAAAACATATTTTGGTTATAACAAATGTGTTTTGATTTTTCAATAGATACATACAGGTATCGTTGAGGCATATACATTGAGGCCAGTCGTGGCGCAGTGGCACAAAGTGTGACTGTAAAACCGACTGGTTGTGGGTTCGATCCCCACTCGAAGAGATGAAATATTTACTTAAATTTATTTTCCATTTCTTCGCTCTGGTGTCGAGGCAAAGCGCGGCGTTGAGCTCTGCCACTCAACACGCAATGCCTCCAAAATTCGGCAGAAAGTGGGGAACGGAGTGTCTTACACTAGGTTCCCTCTGCCTACCCTGCGGTGTGCGGGATATAGCGTGAAGCTAATTTAATTTAATTTATTTTTATTTTTACATACAGGTATAAAATCTTCCTATTATAAATTTTAATCAAAATTAAAAGCTTTACTCAAAGCACAAGCACTTCCGGATCGTCAATTTACGTAGAATTGTTAGTAATGTCAGTTCTACAGGAAACCACCGACTCTGAAGGCATTAGAGAGGCACTACGGAGAAAAAAAGCCAAGAAACTCAACAACGGATCTTTTTAAAAATATAATTTACAACAAATTTTTAACCGTCAGTACCTTCCCGAGTGAACATCAACAGTATTTACTTCCACGCACTATTCCATTATTGTAGTCTAGGATTGAATAGTACTTACTTAAATTGTACTAGTGGCAAGTCTAAAATCATTTTTTTCATTAAAATCATTCATGGAATTGTAATAAACATACGTATACCATATCACATAAACGATTTACTCACTTTTTTGAAGATGAAAACTAAGTTTCTTGTATTAACATATGAATATATTTTCTGAATATTTATATATAAGAAGCAAAATATTATTACAAAAATACTAAAAACCTGTTTTATTAAACACTTCACTCAGAGATTCCCGAAATCCCGTGCTTTAACATAATAGTTTTATACTATCTGACACAACCAGACAAAATGGTATGCTAAATAGCGTAACTTCACTTCCCACGGTGTGGGAGCTATATTTGTAACCTTTACTTACTATTATACACACAATCCATATTGTTTCAGCGATTTGCTATTGTATTAAACGAGTATTTACATTTTTGGGTCTTGTTATGATTAACGTTGCTGGTAATAATGGTTGTCTGTTTGTACATTTTAAATAGATTATCTGTATTATAGTTATGTCATATATTCAGTTGAATGCGCATTGAATATAGTTGTCATAATTAAAAATATGACTTTGATTAATTATTTACATTATTATACTGATTACATAAATGTATATGTATAGAGACATAAAAAAGAAAAACCAATATCGTTAACATTATGTTTTATATAATTTGTAATAGCAAAAACTAAAATTAAATTAATTTTCCAATTTATTAGTACCTACTTAATTATTATTATTTATACTAATAGGAACGCAATTATAAGGTTTCCAGTAGCAAGTTTCCATTGATTAATGTTTCTATTCTGAGATTGAATATATTTAAATAATTAAAAATATTTAGCTTCATTATAGTTTCTGTACGTAAACAAAAAGCTTTGGATAAAGTTAGAACAGATACATGTATAGCCCGGTTAGTAAAGGAAAAAGAAGGAAGGTAGGAGGAGTAGTGTAAAGACACTCCGTTCCCAAATTACTGTTGAATTCTCGAGGCATCGCGTCTTGAGTGTGGAACTCAACGCCAGCTTTGCCTCGCTTGTGTAAAACCCAGAGCGAGGGAATGAAAATATAATGATCGAACACCCAACCATGGTGTTTGACAGTCACACGCATGTGCCACTGCGGCCGCGACAGCCCCATACCATCAATCATTGATCAATTAATAACCTTAATGTTCCAAGATTATCTCTAAAAGGCGAAAGCTTTGAAGAAGTCTTATTAGAATGAACTTTACATTCGTATTAAATATTGCCGTTGCCTGTTGCCACATACACAGTCCAGGAGACGGATATCTTTATATCGTTAATGTTTCTCTATATTTATACCTAGTATATATATTAAATAAACAATAGAAATACCTTTCCTAAGCATTCCTTTTCTCTTCAAGTCTATAAAATATAAATTTATTTTTGATAAATTTACAAAATAAAATAAATAATTGTATATAGTATTTAAAATATTGAATTGAGGCGAGTATGACATTGATAACTTACATACAATACGGTTTTTTTTTTTAATTAGATCAATATAAGCAGTCTCATTTCCGTGGTACGTGTCTAATAGATAAGTACCTACTTGTATATTCTTTGTATCAGAAATAGTACTGAGCTAATATTATAGGTTTCTTATTTTTTGTAGGTCTTTTTCAGATGCCCGCATTTATTGCAGTCGAGCATTAATTACAGAGCTATAAACTTAGTTTAGTAATCAACTACAATGTATGAACAGTACGAACGGTATTAATGATTTTTGATCCTAAAAAATAAAAACATGCAATTTTATGACTGATAATTTCCGAACTATGAAATAGTGAACGTTATGTTATTACTAGGTAATTTAGTCGGGTACATGCGCCGTCTATTGACGGTGATATAGCCAGCCTACGTTGATGTAACATGGAACCTTCATGGATTCTTATCGTGACCGTCTCGATCAATTGAGCTTTTAACATGATTGAGTTCTAATTTGACTATAGAGATATAATATTTTTAAACAGCTATAAATTATTTCAAAGTATTTCCGTTTTTTTTAATATTAGAACGAAATAATATATTTATAAACAACGAAAAATAATTTAAGAACCTCATGATCGATCCACAATCAAATTAAAAGTAATTTTAAAAATTAACACAAGGAAATCTCTAAGTACCAAAGTGTTACTTAAATAGTAATCTTTATAATTTTTTATAAAATTGTGATTTCTCATCGTCATGCTAAATTTCACATAAATTTATATTTACGATTCCGCGGGGAGTCTAAGCTGAGCATTGCACTTGCATTGATTTCTAATAAAAAAAAAATTCCGGCTCTACTTTTATAATAATCCCATAAATGCGAGGCTCTGCTTAAGCCTCGCGAACTGCAGCATGTATGTCAGTTTTAGTGTCAACATTGACTCACCGTCGTCTTCATCTTTGACATTGTGATCTTCTTGATCCGAGAGGGCCGCGTCACTCTCGTCTGTATGCGAGTGGGGGGAGGGCGCCGCCGTCGTCGAGGGTATGCGTGGAGGCTGCGGCGTGCGCCGGGAGGCGGCCGAGCTTCGCCCGCTCGCGGAGCCGTCGCCTCGTTCACCGCGGTCGCGATCGCGGTCGCGTTCTCGTTCTGATCTTTCACGTTCACCCGATCCGGACTTCGAAAGATTTAGCACAGGACTGTGACCTGGAGACGAACCTATAACATATAAAAGTATTTACAGAAACACTATTATTTACTAGCTTTATTAACTAGTAACAAATATAGTTTATTAGTATCTTAGTAAATAAAATAAAAATTAAAATTAAATTAAATTAGCTTCACGCTATATCCCGCACACAGCAGGGTAGGCAGAGGGAACCTAGTGTTAAGACACTTCCGTTCCCCACTTTCTGCCGAATTTTGGAGGCATTGCGTGTTGAGTGGTAGAACTCAACGCCGCGCTTTGCCTCGACACCAGAGCGAAGAAATAGAGAAAATATAAACTTAAGTAAATATTTCATCTCCTCGAGTGGGGATCGAACCCACAACCAGTCGGTTTTACAGTCACACTTTGTACCACTGCGCCACGACTGCCTCAAAGTAAATATGTAATTTAATTAGATTAAAAATAGTTAATATTATAAATTTTAAGAGAAATCAATTGTAATATTATTAAGATTTTTTACCATTATGTGAACCTTCACGGGCTTTGTCCATAGCGATAACGCGTTCGATATCACCTCTTTCATCGCGTAACCTGAAACAACAGATAAGTGACTTTAAACATCGATTAATTACCCTTTTTTATATGTATCCCACAATTATCAGACTGAACTGAGGAGAACGGAGTGTCTTAACACTAGGTTCCCTCTGCCTACCCTGCTATGTTCGGGATACAGCGGAAGCTGATAATAGAAATTATCAGACCTACAAATATCAATTTTAGAAATTTAAGAAAATATCATTTTTATATATTTCTTTCTCGTAAAGTTACTTAAGCTTACAATATTCTGAATTCTAATTAAATTAAAATTAAATTATCTTCACGCTTTATCCCGCTCACAGCAGGGTAGGCAGAGGGAACCTAGTGTTAAGACACTCCGTTCCCCACTTTCTGTCGAATTTTGGAGGCATTGCGTGTTGAGGGGCAGAACTCAACGCCGCTGAATTCCAATATTCATAATAAATGCTAAAATAATATAAGAAAAAAAAAACTTAAACCTATATTTAATGTATAGCATTACTTTATGCATTGTGTGTTTTTAAATGATTTATTTGATTACTTTTATTTAAATATCAAACTTAGTAGCTGAGAATCATAGCATCTTAGAGACGGGCCCTGAGGCGGACAGCTTCTGTGTAGGTATGTTATTATTTTGTCTCAATGATTGCTTACATACAACGTTCCGAGAAATACAAATTTTATAAAATGAAATATAAGTTTAAAATATAAAAAAAAACCTAAATAAAATCTCTTTCTCATTCAGTTTCACGCTATATCCCACATATAGAAGGGCAGGGAAGTTTAATGTTGAAACACTCCGCTCCCCGCTTTCCGCCGAATTCTGGAGGCATTACGTGTTGAGTAGTTCAGAGCAAAGAAGTGAAAATATTCATATTAATTTAGTTTTGTCAAGTAGGTATCGAACCCACAACTTATAGTCACACGCTTGCGCCACTGCACAACGACGGCCTCTTTACCTATTAATTGATTCCTGGTAATTGAGTAGGTATATTATTTTACAAATAAATACAACATTTTAATTAAAACCCTTTGAGTATTACTTCTTTATATTTTAAAAGATCATCATCCAAATACTATTACTTAATTTAAAATTAAGTTTAATAAAAATCTTTCTAGTATAAATAAGGCATTGGATTTACAATACGTCATCACCTCGTTATAGACACGGCCAGAAGTGATAAATATCACCAATCTGACACGCTACCACGCAAAACGAATGCTAACAAAGTCACTGACAAACAGTTTTATCATTTGAAACCATAAAGCATGCTACCTACTGTGTTTCGGAGTTACTCTACAAAGGGAAAAGTATAATATTATAAGACCCCGCTGTGTTCCTTTGTGAACGGATGAAGACGGTGTGTAATCATTTTGTACGGATCGGTACCGCTACCCCAATTCCGTAGGTTCTTTTTGATTGTGAGTTATTGGTCTTTTGATGCTTCCGTTTCATTTCGCTTTTTTCAAATATGGCTGATCCGTCTAATGATATTTACTATTGCTTTTATTCATATATACAGATAATTATAAACATTAATAAAATATGAAATTTGTTGGTGTGTTCCACCTAATCCAATTAAATGCTTAAGAATATGCTAATGTTCAAATATACATAATTTATTAAGTATAATCTAAAACTTCTTTTATTATTAGTCTAGCATCACGCTATATCCCGCACACATCAGGCTAGGCAAAGGAAATCTAGTGGTAAGACACTCCGTTTCCGTTTATCAAGTTGAGTGTCGCAACTCAACGCCGTGCTTTGCAATAGCGCGTTTACAGTCACACTTGAAACTTTTATTACTCTAGTTGTTATAAAGTGTATAACCATTTAACGGCATTGATTTAAGTGACTCAGTTATTACAATATATTTATAAAAACAGATCTTGAAAAATGATTTCCCTTGTCGGAACCAATTTCGCTCATTTCAAAGGGGTTAATGCTACAATTTTTGCCCAGTAATGCCTTTTGAGCATTTGAATATAAATGACGTCTGAAAGTGAAATGTAACATACATAATAAGTGGCTGTTTTAAGCCTTCGCGGAACCCTTTTGTGGATTACAGGGTAATTTCGTGGCTTTGGGGGTAGGCAAGTGAGTCAAATGATTGTATAGTATAGTTTTTCCATATATATTTTGAATTTTTATAATATGTTTCTTAGGCATTGTGTTATTTCTATAATAATATCTTGTGTTTAACTAGTCTCTGTATAATTTAATATTTTTAAAATCTTATAGTTTATTATTTATCTATAGAAAAACATATTATTCATATTATAATGATGGAAATGTGTCAATATTCCTACTACCTACTATATAATATAGGCTATATCTATTATTACTTTTACATACGTTTTTACTACAATCTAAAAAAAATTATAAAATACAAAAATAAAAACTTATTTGAATTGCTTTAATTATAATTTAATACAACATTGCGAAATCGCGTTAATGTTTTATACAAAAGTACTCTGTACTCGAGCCCTCGAAATGGAGTCGTTTCGTACTTTACTGACGAGTCACGGAACTCTGTTTGAATTTAATATATTTTTCATATCCGCTTCTATTAATATGCTAATAATTCCTTACATCTTTAAACGCTCTCAACCGTGATAATTGACAAATTTAAAAAGTTTTTTCTTATTTATGATCAAGAAAATGTTAAAGATAAAAATAAAAGGAACATTTTATCAATTAGTTATCAAACGACAAGGCATTTGACAATTCGATTTAATTTTAATGAATTTAAAATGAATGAGTGCTCGTATCCTGAACGAATCCAAAAGAAATGACCAAATCATCACAGAGCGATCGGACAAAAGATAACGCCTGTATCAATAAAGTAATAAATTATTTCCACTTCCTTCTTTTTATTTTCATCATTAAAAAACTGTTAATGTGATCGATGATATAGAGAATTTGTTGGGTTGGTTGAAACCAATATAAATACTGATAATTAATCTACAATTCAATTTATCAATATTTCAGATTGCTAGAATATATGTAACTATACTATACTATAATATATAAAACTACTTTTTGTATAGTACGAAACATAATTAAAAAAATGGACATCATGTAGATTTTTTTTCTCAATTATTTCTAGCATTTTAACAATAAAATATAATATGGAGTGAATTAATAGCTACTTAATACATTGTCAAGAACAGCCGTCATCGTCAAAATAAAATATTATTCATTCCCTTGTCACTTCGCAAATTGGTGACGAGACTGCGGTGCAGTGCGAAGTGAAAAAAGACAAAATTAGTTGTGACGGATTGAGGGAGGAATATTAAATACTAATAAAAATTTTGTTGGGTTCCGCCATTTTACAGACTTCATTTCATTTTGTTTCATAGTTCGTATTGCTATAATAATACAAACCACTATAAACTTTAATAATACATATTTACCAACACTATTTCGATTACGCCTATATAGTTTAGGTATAATGTTTCTATCGCAAATATGAAATAGATATGCAAATGTTTCGATAACAAAATTACGAAGGTTAACTGAGTTAGTTAACGCTAACCATTGCCATTACAGAGCGAGCAGTGGCCTAAACAGATATTCCGGGGCCACGGGCTCGGACAATGCGATGCAATCACCAACGAAGCCAATGTACGCTGATTAGTTAATTCTAAAACGTCCATACTACCTAATACTGCAGCGTTTAACGTTCCGAACCGTTCTTGTATGCATAACCTGATTAGGGTAAGTATTATGTGAAGCTTTTGGTATCACTATGTTAGTGACGCGTACCTAAAGTAGGTACACGTGAACCCACTGGGTACCTACTGCGGGCGCGTGTACACTGCATACCTAGGTGGAAATACCGGCGTGGCAATAATTAAAACCCAAGCATCGCTTCGAGGGATCGATTAAGAAAATCAAATCCTCTCAGAGCGTCGCTGCGTAAAACATTTGCTTGACACCCAAATCAAAAATCGTTTTAGTTCACCCTCCCGAGGGGAGTGTAGGGAAGCGTCGACGCCTGAACATTTATTATTTCAGACATATCACTCACATGCAAAACAAACTCCGTCCGATCCATCAAAAAGTTTCGTTTCCCCCGTCTCCTTTTCGACACAAATCGAGTGTGTAAGTACTGCGGTTTGAGGAACTAGGGTCAAACATACCACTGGCTTCGACTTCACAAAGAATTTCACGTAAGTTTTCCAAATATGTTAATGTTGTGGTAGCAAAGTAGTTAAAAAATGGACTAAATAAATACTAATCTGTATAAATAGAGAAGTCTCTATCTAGAGAAATCTCTTACTAATTTAAGGGTACGTTAAATATTAAAATAGAAAATAACTATTACTAAAAGGTTCCCATTGTGACTGTTAACATTTTTATTATTATTTCAATGAATAAAAATAAATTTGCATCATTTAATAAGCGCTAGTAGGTACATCTAAGGAGCAAAATAAATAAGGTTGTTCATCCACAAGAAATGAGCATTGTAACCCTCTGTAGCAGTCAACAAAGCTTCGAAGAAAATCGAGCGAAAAAAGGCTAAAAACACCTTAGGGGTTTACTAATCGAATAAAAAATATCAGCGGCCGATGCCAATGTATGGGGGAGAAATGGAATAAATTATAAAGAAAATACAAGTAGCAAAGGGGATGTAAGCAAGCAAAAACTTTTGTGTTTATGCAGATAACAAAACATTATGTTTTGTCTAAAGTGGCAATTTAGACTGCAATTCTTAGTAAGAAAATATTAATAAAACTATACGACGATGATGTATATGTAAGGAAAATAATAATTCAAATGCACGTTTCTTTTTCACCTGTTGCCAGTTGATACTGAATGGCTTAGTATATTTTATACTATCTTATAATGTTTGATAAAGTACAAAGTAAACTAAATTAATAACGAATTTGTAGAACGCAAAACACTTAAGACGTGAGGAGCGCGGAGAAATGCAAAAATAATAGGAAAGAAGAAACATGATGACTTGTCGGTCGCACCCTCCGCATAAACGTCACGATGTCATTTGTAAAAATTGCGGCCTTCTAACTTCTTCGATTTCGGGACACAGTTGCGTGGAGACGCATTGGAATAATAATAGTGTAATATTTTCTATTATATCAAATATTACTATTTTAAAGTTAATATTATTTGCTTAAAAATACGGCCTTTTATTTAACTTCAGTTCTGATCGGATTTTGTATCAGCATTGCATTCTGTATTATGATCTATCAATGTAAATTTTAACTGTACTATATTAATAAATTATTAGAAGTCAAGGCGACGCTACTGTTTTTGTGTTTCACGTATACCGTCTTAACAAATATAACCAGATTTAGAGGGCGAAAACAGGAATCACTAGTAGGACTTTTGCGGGGGAAATTGGAGACAGTTATTTAAATTTGAATAATATAATATGGAAAAAATTACGTCACTTAATACCCTAATAAAAGTGCACTAAGCGACGAGGGCATTACGCTTACCAAATGCAAAGAGGGCAAGCAAATTTCGCTTATGAAACGTGAAATGAAAAATAAAATGCGTTGGGAAGAAAATAAAATATGTTTCAGAGGCCGTAAGCCTCATTACGATATTAGAAAAACGTGAGAGGTTTAAAGTTGTCGTTGTTAAGTATAATAGATGAACTGTTGCAAACGGCGGTCGAGGATTTTGTAGGTTTTAATGACGATATAATAATATGTAGTGGTACTTTTCAAAACGTTATTTATATATTTATGCACTAAAATTAAAAATTTATAAATTGTGTTAGGATATTTATTAAGTCTTGAATGATTTGAGGAAGTTGAAAGCAAAATAATAAGCTATTCGTTTGCACCAGATTACAGTAGCGTAACGAGATTCCGATCGGATCCGTGCAATGTTATTAGGATTTAAGCGCCGACGCGTCGCCTGTCTCCCGTACAATGTTGGATAATTATGCAAAATTGCTTCTACGATTCGTAGTCCCCGACTTTTAGGGGCATCACCATTATCTGTAATGGGAATGTTTTTTGATAATGTCCAATTCTATTGTAATATCTTTAGGAAGATGCACGTTGTATTGCCAATTACGTCGGTAAAATATCATTTTTTTCCTTTGTAACACTAGACTCACAATTTGCCGACCACAGATTGCATAAGTACGGCTTCGAGGCACGCAGCATATGGTAAAACCGCAGAGAATTCACTTCCATCGACACACTTCCAAGTCAATTCCTTGGATAATGTGACGCGACAAATCTTCCTTTGACTCCCAGCGGCTTCAGCGCAGCTCGTCGAATAGCATAAATTTCTCCTGTATGGTCGGGTGGATGGTCGAGCTCGTTCATCGCTCGTGACCACTGGCTGCACACGGGGCAGTCGCATCATTGCAATCGAAGTGGTCGTTTGCGCTCACCGCAACATCTTGCCGACCAGACAGTGTCGCTATATACATACATACATATGTGGGTGTATTGATAATTACTATCTATATGATCCTATTATGTATGTAACGTCGTATCTATTTTAATAAAAAAATCTAATAGATTTTGGAGATATAAAAAGAACAAATATATCAATACGTATTAAATTTAACGATACAAATGTCAACGAATTTCTTATGAAAGGACATCCGAAGCCGATTATCTCGAAAAGAGTCGGCTCAGGACACATCGATCATAGTATTGTTCAATCCGTTGATAAAGCTAACATTATCTTACAGATAAGCAATAAGCTATTTTTAATGAACAAAATTTTTCCTATTCAATATAGATAAAAAAAGAAATAACTAAGTATGTTAAATTTAGATGTATTTGTAAATACTCTACATTTATATAAACGTTGTAAATAATGGAAAGTCAGACGTAAACCGTCATCTTAGCCACACAACGGAAAGAAGAGGACAGAGTTAAATCGAGCATAAACATTAAAATTTATACTCGTCTTCGTTATTATTCAATCAATTCAACTTTTTTAAATCGCTATATCTTAGAAATTAGTCTCATCTATACTTTTGATATAATTTTGATAGCTTACGAGAAAAATAAACAAAAATTTTGGCCCTCGATCTTAAATACAGAACTGTTTTAGCAGATATCATCATATTCAATTTAACTGGACTTAATATTTATAGTAATTCTATTCTCACATAAGTATTTTATATAAATAGGTAAATCCATACTCAAATATAAATATTTATGTACATTATATATTATTTTGGTTTCATATTTTTTGTAAAAAAAAAAACACGTGTAAGCAAGCACACAGTCAACATCGTTCACTGAATTTATTAAAACGCCATGTTTACACTCTCCGATAATCGACGCAATAGAAACAAAGCCATCTGTTGTAGAACGATACATAGGGAGTTCGGTAAGTAAACAGAAAATATAATTTAGAAGCAATTTAGCGCGATATGTCCGCAATCAAATTGTCTCGTTAATACCACGCTATCAAAACATTTGATTTGTGGCGTAGGGTTGAGTGCGGTTATTTAGCCATTCGATGCCACGCTGGTACGTCGCCCGTCAGATGGCCCTTACTTATGTTCAATCAATTATTTATTTATGCATTTCATCAGGATCGAGTTACGTGAGTACCTACCTACCTACCTACAATGTTTATATGACGAGTGGAGACTACCTGTCCATTCTATTATAAGTATTACGATTTAGTTTATAAGAAAATTAGCATATTTGTTATTTTTTGTGTTCCGTAGATCGGAAAGAACAGACGGAAGGAATCCTTATAGGATCACTTTGTTGTCCGTCTATCAAGACGACGGGCAAGTCCAACATGCGCTTCACCGGTATTTTTTTTCGTTAAATTTAGTCATCAATATGAAAGTATGTATCTTTTTGTTCAAAATTAAAAAAAGCTATTAAATAGATATACGAAACTAAGCACCAAAACAATGCATCGGGTAAAAATAAAACAGTTTTAGTTGATTAATGCGCGCTCACACTCGATACGGAGTCGGCGCACAGTCAGCGTGTAAACAGTGGAATACTTTTATTCGCGTTGTAATTTCCCCGCCTCAGATTTGCATAACAAAACGGGAAGCGGGAAAAGGTCAGGAAGCGAACGGAATGGCAAGTGTCCGGTTTGATGCCCAGTCAGCAATGTTGACGTACTCGTAGAGCCGTTCTGACGTTCTACTCTACTTGCACGGGTTGTTTTCATTCATTCTTTAATAAATCTAGGTTTTTATGAGACATTAAAATAAAATAAATATTTTGTAACGTTTTAATTTTGTTAATCTTATCAAATACCATATGTTAAAGATTATTACAAAATGAAATTAACACCGTAAAATTTATTTGCATCACTACTAGTTTTATTATGTTCAATATTTATTTTTAGAAAAATTCATATACTAGGGTATAAGAATCTTCTCTACTTAACTATACGAGAAAATAACTAACTTCAATCTACGAGAATCCATCAGCTATCAACATTATCTACACCAAGAAAAATATAAAAGAAGCCTTTTCCATCCACCTTAAAAAGTAAACGTGGAAAAAAAAACACATATATTGCCAACAAAATGTTACTGGCCAGAGATGATCTGAACGGAGCACCGAATGCTCAGAGCCAGGCGTTTGGGATGCATATTCATGATTACTTTGCGCCACATGCAAATCGTGATTTACACACTGTAATGAATTCTTTTGATCTGTGGATTCACATATTCGATTTACCCCATCGATGTCGGTATTAACATGACGTTTTATTGCGTATTCATAGTTTTTTTCCGCAAACACATTAATTATCCCTTATTGGAAATGAGTGAAATGTAATTACAGTACTTTTTTGCATCACGTGTGTATCCCACAACACAGCAGGGTAGACAGATGGAATTTAGTAAGACTCTCTCGTTTCCCATTTTCCGCCGAATTCTGGAGGCGTCCGCGCTGAATGGCGGAACTTAACGCCACGCTTTGTCTCAACACCAGAGCGAGGAAATAAAAATATTGAATATTTCATTTCTTCGAGTGGGAATCGATGCAACAACCTATCACATTTACAATTACATTTTTATTCTTCTCGCGCCACGCCCGGCTTCCATGTTATATTTAATTATATACATTAAACATATCGTATCTTATATTATTTATTAGAAACCATTTTAAAAACATGTTAGTGATTGATCATGTTGTAGTTACAACTAAATTGTATCTATTATTGCATAGATTCATGTTCAATTAATTTGAAGATGTCATAGATCATACATAATAAATATCGTTTTTTTTTATTATTATTGTCAAATATATAAAAATATAATATATTATTGCAGACTAGTAAAGCATTTTTCTTTATATAAAGTAAAGCAACACAGAAAGAAATGAATTGACAACGCTCTTATTACTGCAGTATGAATAATTTTATTATTATATAGTCGTCGATTGTAATTTATTTATCATTAGAACTGATCGTTTTCTTATTATTGGCTTAATATTCTTTGCCATCAATAAATCGAGTTATAAAGAGTTTTTGCACATAAACCAGAATTTCATTAATTAGGATGAAGTAAACATCATTAACTTGAACAATACAATGTTGTCCACGATACAAAGACCATTCGCACAATCGAAAAAGTCTACTAAAAATTATATAATTACTTTGGCGATGCAACAACTCAAAAGAAACGCAGAAATGACAAGACGATGACAAATGAGCATTGTCCGCATCCAACGCGGTCGGGTGGCGGACCTCATCAAATTATTCCCCACTTGAAAAATCTTCGTAAACAAAAACGCTGCAAGGGAAAAACATCCGAGATACAGGGTAAAAAATAGGTATTGGCAACATTGATTGATGCGTACTAATAGGGCGCGAAGGAATGAGGCCGCTGCGTAATTAAAAGAAAAGTGACATCTTCTGTCATTGGCAGTTCGGCCAACTTCTAGAAATAGGACGGTCACGCCTTTTGGGGAGGAAGTAATTAGAGTTACCAACTTATTAAAATTATTGAGTGAAGGCGACTGATTGATAGATAGATCATACGCATCGTTAAGTGTGGTATTATTATATAGATATTTTTGTATAGATCCAAATAGAATTTTGTCAACAACAAAGTGGATTTAATATTATAAAACCAAAAAATAAAAAATAATTAGGAGCTAGCGAAAATCGCGGTTTATTTGCAAATCCATTTTCAGAATGACATCCGAATAACGAAGGGAATAATAAATCTTTTTCGCTCCGTACGCGCTACCGCATAAAATTAATCCTAATGTCGAATTGGCATTCCGACGCGATGTATTCTTTTACTTTCATAAGAAAGATGGCAGCACGATATGTATTAAAATTACCACAATAAAAACATTTTAAGTCATCACAAAATAATGAAACATTAGCGAGCTTACACAAAATCGATAAAGTAAGTTGATACCTCGCAGGTTTTTATAAAGCATCCCTTATCGCTGTGTACATATCATTAGTAATGCAAAATAATGGGATACGGACACCTCGTGCTGTTTGCGAGCTAATGATTAATGCTGTTCGTCATTAATTCTTATTTTTGATGAGAAATTTGACTTGTGCTGTCAGGCGCCGGATCCAGATTAATATAGGCTGACGTTGCAACTTACGCCGTAACAATGTTAGACGCTCCCCGGTTGTAAAATATTTATGCTATCTTCATGTTTTGTTCAAGATTTGCATAATAATACTATTACACATAGTCATTTAACCTAATTTTTTTATACGTCATATTAAATTGCTGGCTTGGAACTTCATACTATTAAAATAATAAAAATACATAAATTAACATCAAAGTGTCGTCAATTTCAACACAAATCAGTTTTCTGTGTTGACAAATCATTTCAAATTTGTATTATATATTATATACAGACATTAATGTGATGGACAGTAAGCAGGCACAGATATCAAAGCAAACACAAAACATACTTTGGTTCACCAACGAAACTATCCAAATAGTTTCGACTATAAAAGGGCAAAGTACAAAGAGCTACATAAAATGCCAGTACAACCGCATTGGTGACAAACTCGGGAGGTATTCAGAGGGCCGACTACCGTGACTCGGCACCCTTTTCATGTCGCTCTACGTATATTAGCCAACTCAAAATCAAAACTACATTTTATTAATGACTTTTAAGCGTGACAATCGAAATAATTATACTAAAAGTTGATCGCAACTGCGTGAAAACTCTCTAAGGAAATATCTTGACTCAAAACGAACAGTCATCAGATGTGATCTTCGGATCATCCTTCAAACAGAAGTGAGGAGAATGGTAAGCGATCATAAGCATTCAGCATCTTTATCTCGCGGATACAAGAGTTCATTTTATGACTATTAATTTTGTCTTTTCGTCGGGTGTTTTATCACAGCGACGAGGCTCTGTCGCGCGTCTCATTAATCAAAAGCATTTGTTTACAACGAAGGGAATTTGATTTGATTAAAATAATTCGCAATATCCTTGATAAATATCACCCTCGGTCTTCGTTTGATCTTCCTTGAAATTAATGGTGGAGGATTCAATCACGCAAACGTTACCGCCGCGATATTTGACGTTTTCTAATACTTGCCAATAAAATAAATTCATAAAAATAAATCATTACACGCATACAGACTATGTAATAGAGTACACATTGCTATTTAACATAAAATCAGACACATGCTCAATGAACTATATATAAGTAGGTGGCATATATGTTCGCTTTTTAGGGTTCCCTATTCAGAAGGTAAAACGGAACCGTTATAGAATCACTTTGTTAACCGTCTGTTTCTCTATCAAGACCATTTACCTTAAGATCGCCTGCATGAATATTCACTTAAAGCACAGAAAAAATGCTTCTTAGTCAACGCGGTCAAAAGGTCATTTATCTCCGAGGCCGACGTCGCGTAGAGGCACAGGGGAGTGACTGTAACGCGACGGTTAGAGGTTCGATCCTCACTCGATGGAATAATATTATTCCTTCCAATAATATTAATGATAACCAAGGCAAAAATCCGGCGTTGTGTTCGGCGCAGTGTGTCACGGAGTGTCTTAACATTAGGTTCCCCCTGCCTACTCTACTGTGTATGGAATAGCCTAGTCCTGAAGTTGATTTCATTTTTGACTTTTATTAATTATCTTATCCCGTACTACAGATGAATATATATATAGCCTCAGTGGCGAGTCCGACTCGCACTAAACTGACTTTTTAAAAGAACATTTAAGAATGGCATTAAAACGTACAATTTTTTTTTTTTTTTGACATTTCGTTATTTAGTTAACATTTTTCTTTATAGGATTTGATTGTTTAAAATCTAGAATTAAGGGTGAACAAACACCGCTATCTTTCCGTAGCAAGGGGCACGATGAATAACGATCGACGTCAGAGCGATGTGTGCAGCGTATGCCCCCGGCTCACCCGGCTCACCCGGCTCTCCCGGCTCTCCCGGCTTAACCCGCCGTACGCCGATTAATCGCAGCTAATTCGATCCGAAACGGAATTAAACCGGACGAATGCATAGATCCCAACGATTTGTTGACTGTTAATTGAGTCGTTTGATTTACAGCGGATTGAGTCAGACACGTTTTTTTGCATTTCCATCAAAATTTTATCAAATGCTATTTTTACTATAGGCTATTAAAATTACCATTAGCTTCACGCTGCAGCAGGGTGGGTAGAGGGAACCTAGTGTTACTACACTCCGTTCCCTACTTTCCGCCGAATTCTAGAGGTATTGCGTGAGTGGCTGAACTCAATGCCTCCCTTTGCCTCGGCACCAGAGCGAAGAAATGCAAATATACATTTTAAATAAATATATCATTTCCTCGAGTTGGGATTGAACCCACAACAAGTCGAATTTACAGTCACATTTAGTGCCCCTGCATTACGACTAACCTCAATTGATTTACCATTACGTACGAGCTGTTGTAAAATTTTTGTGATTCTTGTGTGGCTTACAATTTGGTAACTAATTAATTAATATCTATACTAGTAATCATAAAATCGTCTAATAATCACGAACGATTGCATTCGAAGGATGCAAAACAAACAGTACCTACAAATTATATTAAATCAGAGATAATCCTGTCAATTAATTGGACTTAGGATGGAGAACCGGTCGGCGCCTGCGCGAATTAAACGAACCGAGCGAAGAAACCAAGGACCTCGATATTAATAAACACCGCTGCTTATTATAAATGTCAATATCGGAACTACACCATGTACATCACATTCGTGTTTTATTTATATGACAATCGTATATGATCAATAATATTTTTTTATATAATTTTGTTGTTAAATGGCTATATTTAATATGGTTATTTTTTTCTAGAATACTGTTTATTCTATTTTAAAGTAAACAATGAGAACTCGCTCTAAAAAAAAAACATTATCATAATCATGAAATGTGTTAAACAGCACTAGAAACTCTATATGGAATATTTCTATTTATTATATTATACTATTTTTAGTACATTCAAAGTGTATGTTATTATCAATTTTAAATTAAATTAAATTAAATTAGCTTTACGCTATATCCCGCACACAGCAGGGTAGGCAGAGGGAACCTAGTGTAAGACACTCCGTTCCCCACTTTCTGCCGAATTTTGGAGGCATTGCGTGTTGAGTGGCAGAACTCAACGCCGCGCTTAGCCTCGACACCAGAGCGAAGAAATGGAAATATAAATTTAAGTAAATATTTCATCTCCTCGAGTGGGGATCGAACCCACAACCAGTCGGTTTTACAGTCACACTTTGTGCCACTGCGCCACGACTGGCCTCGATATTATCAATTTATTTATACATAATAGTAATGACACTTTAATTTGTAAATGGAGTAGATTAACTATATATATTTAATAAGTTTAACATATAAAAAGTACTATTATATATATATCACAACAACAAATGTTATACGTTCTTAATTAGGTAGAGCCGACACGTATACTATGGTGACTGGCGAAATTTCATTGAATCTCACTAAATATACATATATATTTACACCTCAACAAGGCGTTCGTTTGGGTCGTCGAAAAATTTCTCATTTACTATTTTACATTTCACAAATAAATCACAAAACAGTACACACTATTTATATCTATATCTCTACATTTAAAATATATGTATATCTCTATTTATATATGTAAATCTCTACATTTAACAATAATAAAACGAATGCATAAGTTACAGAGTATTCAAAAATTACAGAGTAATTTCTTTAAAAACAGCCTTAATCCAACCCGTGGCGGGCGATCGGCTGACAGTGACACATCGGTACAAGGCGCGCTGTCCGACTGTAATTCTACCCAACGCGGACCGTGGATACGTTTTATTTTCAAATCTAGAGGATTAATTAGTAGGATGTAGGAGTACCCTAAAATTGTACATGGAAGAGAGTTTAAATTAAATATATAAGAGACAATTAACAATTATTTTTTATAATTAAATTAGTGTTCCGCTCGTGGATTATGTTTATTTTTATATTTCCGGTTAATATTAACTTATCTATTGAATAATTCTAGTAGTTTTAAAGATTTAAGCGCAGGTCTACAACAGTGAAAACAGAATTTGTTTTATACTTTGTATGAAGACAACACTATTATTTGTAACATAATATATTTGTAATATAATATTATTTGTGTATTATGTAAATATTAACTGAGTTTATTGAATCAGCTAAAGTACATTCGATTTTAGAGACGCGCTGTATTTTTTTACTTACTACTCAAATAACCATACAAATAAGACATACATTTAAACTATTCATGTTTTAATACAACAATAGAGAAATAATGATTTATACGGTAAAATCCATTAGATTGTTGACTTGAATTCGATACGCTCAACAGCACTTGAAAATGAAGTCAAAACCGCGGATATCGTTCGATCCCCGATCAATCACCATCCATTAAACATGAAAAGAAAAGCATTTCCCCTAACCGTTGGCCCTCAAATCGGCCCAATTTACATGAGAGCCGCATTTTCCTCGTATCGAGATTAGCTCAGTATGAGTTTGATGAATTGTTCGCGGTCCGCGCGCCGACACCGCGCCGGTCCAGTGCTCATTTGTTAAAAATACACACATACAGACAATATACACCTAATTGTCTCCTCTTATTTCACACTCCCCATTCATATCAGTGGTCTTTTCGTCCAAAATGATTTGATTTTCATATAAATTATTATTTTGATGAATTACTACGTTCTAAAGTAGCTCATAATCAAAAGAAAATAAAAGAAATAAAGAAAATAAGTTAATTAATGATAAATCAGATCAAATTAAATAAGGTTATTAATGATTTCTATTATTCCATCAAAACTGATTCTGCCTTACCTCTCGAGATGTTTTACGATGTCCTCGTAAGCTGCTCTACAATTCTCCCAAATACCAGATCTGTAGACAAAAAATAAATAAAATAAGAAAACTGAAGAAAGAATAAAGGAGATGGAATATGAAAAAAAAAACAAAACGAAAACAGCCATAATTAAAAAAAATGACCGGATGAAAGACCAGCGTGATAACAAAAATTTTAATATTTTCTTTCATAAAGAAATTCGTTTCAATCTCAATTTAACAAGACCTCCAAAGACAAAACTTGCAACAAATTGTTATTGAGTGTTAAAAATAAAAGTTATTGAATGAAAAAAGGGTTTAGATGTAAAAGGAATAATTACGAGCACTCGATATTAAATGTTCCGTTGGGCTGGACGGAGGGGTCGGACAAATTAATTATGTTTTTAAAACAATCGCTTATATTTGTGTCGTACCAACTCATGCGTGATCGTCGGAATTGTTTCTCAATTACTTTAGCACTTTGTTTTCATTAAACTTTTCTTCGAGGGAATACTTCTTATAATAGTTAAAGGGTTCTGTTGAGGCTTAATTGGTTTCCATCTAAGACTGAAGCACACTTCGTCCTTGCTATTTAATATTTTTGTACAATAAGCGTACTTGAAATGTTTTCCTACTATTTTTAAGACATGCTACCCGTGAAGGGTTTAAAATTTGGAACTTAAACATTGTTAACTACCTATTTAATAATAAATATAACGAATTTAAATATCAAAAATATAATGCAATCGCGGTATTGCCTTACTTGGTCGTATGTAAGGCACCGTAATACGTTTGTAGGTTATTGTACTGTCGTCGAATCACATGGGTGCAGTAAGACAGTGGGGTAAGCCTGGGTAAGCGCGGGGTAAGTCAAGTCAAGTGAGCACTGCGGGTCTTCGGGCGGAAGTGAGGGCACTCAGTGTTTGTACTTTTCTTATTGGATTAACTCAGTCATTTAACCTGTATCACTTTTGACCCGCTTACAGGCTTCTTTTTCATTTACTTATGTATATAAGCTCATTATAGACTAATTACTATATATTGCTTTAACACGTCAATTTCGGATGTGATTTTGAATTGTGTTTATTCTCATTAAATATTTCGGTATTAATTTTATATCGTAGCGCAGTAAGACAGCGTCGATCGTAAACGTGATTATTGTATTTGGAGAATAATTATTTAATTTTTTTAATTTTCCCTCCTGGTCTTAAAATTAGACGACAACGGTAGAGAGTATCTTAACATAACATGCTTTATACATATCCTGCTCTACAGGCTTAATTTTATTTGCGCACGACTCTTAAAGAAGAACATTTTGTTTAACATTACAAAGTAAAGTGTTAACACAGTTTTACTGTATTACAATACCGTTCCGAGAAAAAAAAAAACAATATATCGCTTATGTATAGACAGATATAAATAGATATAGATAGATATAAATAGAGAGATATAAACATAAATATAAAGTACTAACTACATATATTGTTACAAATATAAATAAGTTAGAAGTTAAAAATATGTGAGCGATGTGAATTTTATTTAGTCCATTGTGAAGTACAAATTTAGACGATGCGCCTGTCTTTTGCTTTTCAATCATGAAACCGAAATAGACCAAATGACTGTTATATACAAAAACTTCCTATGAGATTGGTGTAGATAAAATGGTAAACTGAATTAATACCAGCTCATGCCGTGTTTGGGAAGCCACAGTTTTACGCGACCGATATCCGCTGTAAGCTTGCATTATTATAAATTATTTGTTTATTAATATTTCATTTTACTAGTTTAAAATATGCTAGGCTTTTTATAATTTTTTGACACTTTTATTTTATATTTTTTGACAAATTTTAGTACTTTTTTTTTTATAAAAGCACGTGGTTTTCATACCTATACATATCAACAATTTCATTTATCAGCATTATAATTATGAAATAATAAAAATAATTGAAAATTTAAATACCAATTACGAACATATAAAATAAATATTGTGCTTACCTCGCTAGTGCCTCCATATTATGCATCGGTTGACCTTTGATGATGGAGCCATCAGGTCTGGGTACGCCGTGGTGAGGCATGCCGGGAGACATCAGCGCGTGCTGGTGCATGAAGCCCATGGGGCCTAGGTGTGTTGGTGGTGCGTTATATCCATTTGCCAATAGCGGTGACTTGTCCATGCGAGCCATTTCTGTGAACAGAATATCTAATTAGAATTAGTGTTGGAGTCAAATATCATATGGGAAATAATAGATATAGGTGTTTATCAATATGTACATTTAACGATTTCGCAACAAAGTTTTGCGTATTACTATATTGAAATATTAATTAAATTTCCACAGAAAAGTAAACTATATAAAGTATAATAAAAGTTTAAGTATCTTCGTACAGGTTATCTGAAGCTATTCCATGCTATTTTTATGACAAAAACTGACAATAAAATATAATAAGGCATAAAATTATCGAAAACAGCGCCCTCGGTTAAGTGATCAATAAGCGTTTTAATTTTAGCCCGTATTAATTAATAAACATTTAATTTAATAATATTTTTTATCTATGACAGTAAAAGTTGATTGTTAATGTGTTTTAATTTAGTTTTTTTCTATTTGAGGCCAGTCGTGGCGAAGTAGCACAAAGTGTGACTGTAAAACCGACTGGTTGTGGGTTCGATCCCTACTCGAGGAGATGAAATATTTATTTACTTCAATTTATATTTTCATCCTCATTTCTTCTGGTGTCGAGGCAAAAGCGCAGCCTTGAGTTCTGCCACTCAACACGCAATGCCTCCAAAATTCAGCAGAAAGTGGGGAACGGTGTGTCTCAACACTAGGTCCCCTCAGCCCCGCTGTATGCGGGATACAGCGTGAAGCTAATTCTATCTGTGATACCTACAATATGAAACATCGCACTTAAGGGTAATCGCGGACGTGCCCGGGTAAAATTCAATTAATAGCCAGTATTATCATTTAATTACACGTTCCAATAATCGAATCGCCCGTAAAACGGTGTATCAACAATAATAAAATGAGCAATGAATTTCGAGACTATTGTTTTCTGGGTACCACAAACAACCCGTGCAAACATAGGGGGTGTACGGCAAATATTCTTAAAACAACCCCCCATGGGGGTGTTTCAGGTGCCGGGTGGTCTTTGGATGTCCACGTCCCCCTGGAGGTCACCAAACGGTCTGGGGTGTCGGAAACAATTAACAAGGTGTCGAATTAAACACGAATTAACGTTTGGACCGTTAAGGAAAACACCCTTTTATATTGTACGCTCTACAAAGCATTTTAGGATTGCTGAGTATTTAATATGTTTCCCTTTGTTATACGATTAGGGAACAGGTGAATCTAAAAGATGGGCATTGTTTTACAAATCACGGTATTTTCATTACATTAAATTAATGTTGGACGTGAGCTACATTTCTAGGTGGTGGTTCTGCTACGAAGTTCTAGTCGTATTTCAAAGGATATGTCAATAATGGAAGTTATTTTATGGATGTTGCAAGATGTAATTGATAATCTTATGATACCGTAATATCGTAAAGGGGAAGAAAATTTTAATTAATGAATAAATTCTAATAAATATATAATCAATCTCACTTTGTAATTTCAATCAAGCCATCCTTTCAATATTGATTCCTATAAAATGTACTAAGCTTATTTAATTTGCATTGCGCACTATTAAGGGAGTGTTGTTAATGTTGAAATTTAATAAGAAACTGGTTAATCATAAGCAAATGTTAAACCGTCTTTTCACTAAAACATAAAATGTTCTTGTTAGATAAAGTTTTGAATAATTTATGTCGTCTCTAATTTGTTATCCACTATCATCACTAGTACGACCAGTATTTTATTGATTTATTAATAAAAGCCAAGAGAAATTTGTCGTTTTTTTTTCCGATTTTAATCAACAAATATCACTTACTATTGACCACAAAAACTTCAAATACGTATATGAAATAATTCTTCCATATTATTAGTACCCACTAAATATTTTAAACTCTAATTCAAGGATTATACAAAGTTACAAACAAACAAACATTATGACCAATGGACCCTGAATTAATTGGACGGGTGTATTTACTTAGTTAACCGTTGTTATCTTCTCGGCCATACGCGGTGTTTAATGTATTTGTTGTTGCTTTGTGCTTAAAGTTAGCTGTTTTGTTTATATTGAAAAAACAGTGTAATATCAGTTGCCTTCTAATTACTTCATTTATATATATATATTTTTATCATTTTATTATAATTACAACGTATATAAGACGTTTCAAATTTACAAAGTAAAAAAAGAAATTTATCGTAAGCGTGTATAAGGAACGAGCATATGACCGCCCGATAGAATGTGAGCAAAATGTTATCATTTTTTTTTATATATCTATATTTTTTAAAGCGTCTTACTTTATCCCGCGTACATCGAGATAGGCAGAAAGAACTTTATGTCACTTTCCGCTCAAATTTTAGACATTTGGTGTAGAATAGCGGAACCCAACGCCGCGCACAATAATTGAAAATACTTACTGATACTAATAAAAATACCTAATAGTATCAAAAATGATATTCATAAATCCCTAAAGTATAAGAGCTTGACCAGTGTAACCACGCCGGTCAACCGCACATACTAATTAACTAAATACGTGTTAAATCTGTAATAACCTGCGGTTACCACAACCCTTCTTCATTCTCTCTTTCCTTCCCGTGTACGATTGTATGATTGTCTCTTTTTAATTAGAACTGTTAAGTAACCGCTAAGTAGGTGAGGTCTCGCTGCGTTTAATATGTTGGAATTATTTATTTGTATATTATTTATTTGTATTTGCCATTTTATATTTATTTTGAGGCCAGTCGTGGCGCAGTGGCACAAGGTGTGACTGAAAACCGACTGGTTGTGGGTTCGATCCCCACTCGAGGAGATGAAATATTTACTTAAATTTATATTTTCATTTCTTCGCTCTGGTGTCGAGGCAAAGCGCGGCGTTGAGTACTGCCACTCAACACGCAATGCTTCCAAAATTCGGCAGAAAGTGGGGAACGGAGTGTCTTACACTAGGTTCCCTCTGCCTACCCTGCTGTGTGCGGGATATAGCGTGAAGCTAATTTAATTTAATTTTTATTTTATTTTATATTTATAAGGCCAGTTGTGGCGCAGGGGCACAAAGTGTGACTGTAAAATCGACTGGTTGTGGGTTCGATCCCCACTTGAGGAAATAAAATATTTATTTACATTTATATTTTCATTTCTTCGCCCTGGTATCGAGGCAAAGCGCGGCGTTGAGTTCTGCCATTCAAGACGCAATGCCTCCAGATTTTGGCGGAAAGTGGGAAATGGAGTATCTTAACACTAGGCTCCCTCTGCCTACCCTGCTGCGTGCAGGATACAGCGTGAAGCTGATTTGATTTGATTTTATTTAATAAGTTAAATAATAATTAAATACCTACATAATTTAAAAAAGAAATCAAAAGTTGATTTATCGATATTGATTTACAAATTGCACTATGAAATTGGGGATAACCTACATAATTGTATAGGATACCTAATCATAAAAATCTAAGTTTAAATATAAAGGTGTCCATATAAAAAATCGCCCCAAAGCTATAACAGATATGGAGTCCAAACCAACAAAGTGCTCGTCGATTATCATTATAACTATTATTAAGCGAATCCACTGATCAGCCATTTAAAGAAATGAAACGTCGATTGTAAAACCACTATTAGGAACATCGATTTTCATCGATTTATTGATCGCGGACCGACTGTCCTCGGCGAGTGGTCGTATCAAATTACCAGCCATTATTCGGAATTAGAAACGATAGAGACGAAACCCCAATTATATCACTTATGTGTTTAAAGGAGGTTGGGAAAAGGCTATCATAACCACAAATTTTCAAGATTTTTTTAATACAAAGAACGACCAACTATTTGCGAGCGACTGTGTCACATGTTATTTTTAACATATCTTTGTAAGAAATATTGAGTTAATTAATATTTCAACAGATATTTTTGAGCTACAAAATAAAGTGATTAATAATTTGAACCCGTAACTAGCAAAGAATGTTAACATTCGCAAGTCCGGGGATAAGGGCTCAGGCATAATAACCATTGAGGTTTATTGCGGACAGATTACTAAATGACTAAACGAGTAACACAAATGATTGGCTATAAAGCGAAAAGATTGAGCGCCGTGACTGACAATGTATTGAGAAATATTGTATTAGTTGATTTCCACGCCTATAGATTTTAAAATTTTGATATTGAATTTCTTATTATAATTTGAATATTTAAATACGTATATTAAATAGAAGCAAATACATAATTATTTAAACAATTCCTTTCATTTCAAATGCCAAAGTAAATTATCACAATAATTGTACATTTTATAGGATAATAATTTAAATTGGAATCGTTAACATAACAGAAATGGCGAATAAATCATAAGAAAGGAATAAATTAAAAATCGCATTAACCTCCACATAACAACGCAAAGGTTGTAAATGCATTACAAAGTATGCGAGTACTCCGAGTTTATAATCGTCGGCTACTAACTATGTATAATAAATAAACTAGTTTAACAATAACAACGTTAAGAAACCAACTAAATGTCCTACACTATTTTAAAGAGTGGCAAGTAAAAAAAAACGAACGTGGCTCCATAATTTCCAATAATAAATTAAAGGTGCAAAAACGAAACTCCTCTGAGGCGATATAACGGAATCCAACAAATCTTTGTGGAACGACAAAATAAAGAAACCCAAAATGATACAAAACAAGGCGAATTAAAAGAAAATTACAGACGGCCGGCTATCCTGGCGTTTACAATAAACACATAATTGTACGGGTCAGTGCACCAATGGCATATACGATTGGGCAAAATGATTGTCTTCAATTTGAAGGATAAATCGCAGCTTGTCGCTTTGGAAACAGTGATTTTAATATGCATTATTTTAAAATAATTGCTATTATTATCTTAGTAATATATCATTATCCGGTATGTATTATTAAGTGTACTCACTCAAAGATAATAATTTATATATATAAAATGTTTCCTCTGATCTATATTTTTAGTAAGTTATAATGAAAATAGACTTTACATATATATTTAGAAAATCAATTCTAAGGAAAAAAAGCTGCTCAGATGTAAGTACGTGTGTGGCACTAAACGTATAGAGCCCTGTCCATAATAGACAAGCTATAATCGTCAACACAAGTCACGTGCGAAGTACAATCAATAACAGCAATACACAATCGCCGGCAAAATGTCAGTCAATAACTTGAGTCAACAAGACGGATCAGACGATGCTGCCACACTTAAATTATTACACGCCCACGTACAGTTTTCTAATAAATCCAAGAATTGTAATAGCATAATTCAAATTTTATTTCGCTAAATGACGTTTACATTAATTTTGAAAGCCTAATATAACTGAATCTGTCAAAAAAATATTACAAATACGTCACGTAAGGATCAATTTTGTATAAAATCTGGGAATTTTCTTCTTACTAGCAACACTGGCAGACTTATGTGTTTGCCATAAACTCTTTCATTTGGCTCGGACGAGCCTTATGAACAATAAAACGTTGAGGGCTGGAGATTTGGACTGTAATAAAATATTTGCCCCAGCACACGCTAATCCACGTCCCTTACTTACAAAGGCAATTTAAGAAGTTATAGGCCCAAATAAAGCGATGTCTTGTTTTTATACAAAAGACGAAAATATTACTGCACAAACGAAATTTCAATTATAGGGTAAGTAAGAAAAGTAATAAGTAACAAGAATTTCAAGTGTAGTATAAAGAAAACAAATTACTGTGATTTGTATATATATTTGTAAAAATAGAACTTGCTTAATAGTAATTTAAATGTTTTTGTTCAAGCTTACCATTGTTGATTTGTCAAAAAGTGTTTTATTGATTTATATTTATAATTTTATTTCTTATTTTTATGAAATATTACCTCACAATTAACGAAACTAGCTCGTTCTAGTTAACCCCTATGATTGCTTAATAATTCCTACGATATAGGAGTAATATAACCTAAATAGCATTTTAACGAAATTCAGAACGACTTCTATGAGGCGAATAAAACTTCTCCCTCTGATGTGCGAAAGAGGGTCAGAGTTAATTACTCGTAAATTGACCGGGATACAGTTTTATCCGGTGTAAATAAATAGGCTGGGATTAGTATGTGTCATACTTGTTATTTATGTACATCAAATTTAGAGATCGATCTTCAAATACGTGCATAAGACATATACATGTTTAATTTTCAATTCTGATTCAACGTTGTAAAACAAATATTTCATATTTTTGGGTTTTTTTTTGTCAGCTTCGCGCTGAATCCAGAGGGAGTAGAGTGTAGGCAAAGGGAGCCTAGTGTTAAGACAGTCCGCTCCCCACTTTAACGCCAAATTCTAAAGGCAATGCGTGTTAAGTGATAAAAAGCAATGTATCGCTTTGTCTCAGTACCAGAGCGAAGAAATTAAAATATTGAATATTTCATTCACTCGAGTGGAAACTGAACCCCCAATCCGTCGCTTTTACAGTCACTCGGTGTTTTGTGAGATATAAATAATGTTTTTTTTAAATATTATTTAATATTTTTTAAGATCTGTACGAGATCTTAAAAAAATCTTCGCGTTACTTATTAAATTAATACTGTTTTACAATAGCTGTCCACAAAACACACTATCCGCAGTGTTGCCACTGTATCATAATATAATTGTTGTAACAATTAAGTAATCATTACAAAAAATTATTTAGAAAACTGTTACTCGACTTTGAATCACACCGACCTAGAACTTGTTGGGAGCTACTCAGCCGTAAACCTTTAGAAAAGATGCCACGGCATTGTTACATAAGTATGAAAGATACCAAATCGACGGATATTTTATTAATATGAAAGCACAAAAGAAGGATTATCTTTTTGGTTAATAACAGCTGTTGCTACTGAAATATAAAGTGATACATGTTTTTTACGACGTTTCATTTTGATTTTATGTAATTTGCTCGCACAATACAATGTTGTAATTGGTTCATGTAGTTGGGTTTTGAAGGGCAAAATAGATTTAATAATAACAAATATTTCATAGAGTGCAGTATATTGTGGAGTTGATGTGTTTTTTTTATCTTAATAGCAATGATGCTGTACTAGGTCCGATCTCAGTCTGTTAAAAATATTGTTATATGAGAAATAGTGAGAACATTAATATTTTCGTTCTGGTCAAGTTTTGATCCAATCACGCGTATGAGAATGTTTCTCATACAAAAATATCAGGACGGACAGAAAACAAGCCGTGATCGGCACCATAGTGTGAATTCTTTCTTCATTTGTAGGTCACAAGCCAGTATCAACGACACTGCTACACTGTTTTTAAAAATTTCTCAAAGTTTATTGAAAGTATCTCTTACTATCAAATAAGAAATAGTACAAATATATATATATATATATATATATATTTGTATTAGACATTTTTGATTGTCAACTTTATTGTTGATACCTCTAGATTGCCGGTTACTGTTTTGAATTAAATCGGCGCTGCACGACGGAACAGAACCTATAATTTTAAGTCAATCGCTTTCGATATATATTATATACTATTAATAATATGGTCATTAATTCGTTTTGTTAAAGACTTCGCACACTTGGATATTTATATATTTTGACAGAAGACGTTTAAGATAAAAAAATAACTTAATTTCACTGTTATATAGAACTAACTAACACCGCGGCTTAATTTCGAGATTATCGCGTACAACTCAATCGCGTTCTATTTCAACATAATATGAATAATTTATATTTTGTTATCAATATTGTTGTGTATTTAATAAGAACATAATTGACATATTAAAATACCGCCGCCGCCGACATTCAGAGTACGCCGGTACAGTTAATTAAAAGAAATTCCGTCGTTATGCTTTTTCTCTGCAAAAAAAAAAAGAAACGAATGTGCCATGATGACTGCGAGGTGTGAGTGTGAGTAATGTCGTAAGTGGCAAAACAACATTTTAATTGTAAACCTCGTTCCACACCACAAACAAAGCGATGGGAATTCAACAGTTTATTGCTAATGTTCGTATGGAAATAGCTTGCAAAGATGTTTAATAGCGAATAAGAAATCATTATTGCGGTTGATGTTGTAAAAAAATTATCTTTACTTCACAGGAAACGTTATGTTGAAATATTGCTTATTATTGTTATGGCTCCTCCATAGTGAGTATGGCAGTAATAGATGTTTTTACTTCTGTAACTAAGGTGGAAAGTGAGGTCATATAGATTCCTAAAACAATTGTTTTTAAGTCAATCGTTTCATAGATAAACACTTTTGAAGTGATAAATTATTGTCGTCAAACAAAGCTTTGCTTAATATAAAAATAAAGTTAAATATAAATCTCTAATCTGTTACTACATACTTTTTTCTGGTAATTTAATAGATAACACTAATATATTAAAAAAGATTAAGTTATTAAAAAATATTTTTAATCTTTTTACTATCCTTTTATAGTAGGTAAAAAGAAATACTAAATTAATTTAAGATTTCTTAATATGTTACAAACAATTAAATATTTTGAACTGGCAACACAACACGGGGAGCAATGGCATGAATTGAATGTTTCAAACAATTGCTTAGAAATGTGAAATATGGAATGATACTTGCAGGTAAATATTGGGTCGCATACCAGTTTGATATTTGCTTTTCATATGTAGCTATATATGTCCTATCATATTTATCATTATGTGACATTTGTAAATATTTAACCCTAAAATTAATTTGTGAAGCCAGCCCTAAAATTAATTTGTGAAGTGGCGCAGAGGTACAAAGGTGTCACTGTCAGATTGTCAACGCGAGAGGTTTCGGGTTCAATTCCTAATCGAGGAAATGGAATATTTTCATTTACTCGCTCGGGCAAAGTCTCGTCACTCAACACACAAAGCTTTTTCCAGAATTCTGTAGAAGTCGACGGAAAGTGGGAAACGAAAGTGTCTTAATACGAATCAGTGTATGAAATATTAAAAAATACCTATTATATTTATTTTATTGCTATTATTATACAATTACAAATTGTTTTAAAAAACGCGCACCTTCTATAATTAATAGAGAAATTATAACGAGGAGATCGTAACACTTCGTCTGTTCCACTTCACTTCGGCGTTTAATTGTCACCGCAACAGTAATCAGTGATATTGCTGTTGTTTCCTCGTACATTTGTAATTTCTTGGACTGGAGCAATTACAACTTAAAGCTCTTCTCGTTAACGAAGAATTTTGTATCGCTGTACTTCATAGTACTGCTAGCTCACATACATACAGCACGGCGACCGTTCACAATAAAAACCAAACACATTAATTAAAAATCGTATATGGTAGAATCATTTGTTGTTTTTTGTAATGCTATAAACACTTTGTTGCGTGCTTATTTAAAATTCTTTGTAAAAAAATTGTAATCTAACAGTTTTTAAATATATAGGACTTTTTTTTTGTTGAATTAAAATTTGGTTTCTTTATTATCTGCGTTCGTGTTCCGTATCGTGTAATATAGAGATAGAAAAAATAGCACCTACCTATGTAGGTCATCTAAATTTTTTTGTCTTTTATAGCCGCCACAGCGATACAAAAGATGGTAATGTGTTTATCAGTCTAGGTATGTAGAGATAAAATTAGATGACCGGTTTTGATCATTCATACCTCAATCGACCACTCATTCACCTTTACCTTGCCATACTGAAAACCAGTGCCATACAAAACATTGCCATACAAAAAAACTGGACCACACGAGTCAAACTCGTCCAACGAGGGTTCCGTATTAATATCAGTTTATGAGCAGGAAGTACAACTTACAAAAATTACAAGCTTACGTTTGCTGCGTAAGCGCTCATTATGTATGAAATAAACTACAATTATTAACATGTAATTGTTTTTAAGAAATGAATGCTTCCTGGTACAATAAAAGAAAGAATCCGAAAAAAATAATTTTATATTTTTATTACCTACCGATAAAAACTATTACAAATGTATGTTCTATAATCATTATTAATTTCACATAAGATTATATTATTAGTACGGGACGGTCGGTGGACAATTCGTGCTCACACTTGGCCGGTTTTTTATAAATAAATATAGACGTATTGGATTGCGGAACCCAGCCAACCCCGTTTCTTATTGATAGTATTACAAACCTAAATAATGGTAACACAAAATATTGTATAACAGTTAATTATTGGTATAATATCAATTTTCTCTCACAACGCACAGCAAGCAACAAAGACACGGAGAAAGGCTCACAAATTGACTGATCCGTCATATCCCTCTCCCTTAACATAAACAGGCAAATCCTTACTTAATTTCAGTCGCTGAATTCAATCAGAATGTAAAGCTTTATACCCTCGCGTAATGTTATAATGCCTTACATTATCCCCTCGTTCATAACATCCGAATCGCGACGACAACGTACGAGACCTTTAATTATTATCAACACATCATTTTCATACCAGTTTCCGAGATTATAGGGCTGGCACGGAAAAATTTGCAAATTCTTATATGTATTAGATAAATGATCGAGCTTCTTATATGTTTTGAAAGTGTTATTCCACGCTTAGGAAAGAAAAAAAATTGAACGTAGCGGGACTCGAACCCGCGCCTCCTGCGGGTCCGATTCCCGCTACGTTGAAATCTTTATACGTTTTCTAAATAAGTATTCTTCTTATATTTGTTCAAAAACTGAAAGATTATTGATGGAACTTATTAAACGTTTTCAATTTATTTTTTCCAATGAAGTTACTTGATTGACATTTTTATTAAAAACTTTTTTATTAAAGATGCAATATAATATAATTAGTTAGTAGTAGTTGAAATGAGAAAAGATGAGATAATAGATGCGAATTTCAAAGATAATTATAAGATAAGCATCAACCCTTCCGGAGCACGTGGACTGACGTCCCTTACACGCATTTCCATTCCGTTCCTAGTAGGATTATATTCTGCCTATTATTTCACGGGGTGAAAATAGGCCACCCGCCACCTCACTCACTCATACAAACATTGACATTTATGTGTGATTTTACTGTAAATATATACACGTTCACGCGTGTGTGCTAACGTCTTAAGGAACATTATTGATGTGTGTGTTTCGGTGGGCCTGAACCATTGTCATCGACGCGTCAAAATTATGGGTTTATATCACGGTGAAATATTGAAATGTCATTTGCACATGTGATTAATGTAATCAGAGATCCATCAAATGTTGGACATTTGTATGATTGGCAATAAATTGAATATGACAATAACACTGTTTTTTGCTAATTATGAAAGAAAATAATAGTTAGAAATGTTTAAATAATATAAAAAAAGTCAGTAGATATAAAAAAATAAGTCAAAGATGTTTTTTTGACGAAGCAATTTCAAATTACAAATTTAATTAGCAGTTTGTAAAAAAACCAGGCGCACTGCACTCAAAGTCGAATGAGGCAGTGCGCGATAAACAAGTGTCGCTTATGCAAGATCACGAATGTAATTGCTCCCTTGTCTGGCGCAACACTCGTCGCTTGAGCAGGACGGGACTCTCCGAGGGCACACGAGCAACCAGGATAAAAGACAAAATCATCAACAAAAGCCTAAGCGACTATAATGATTGATTGCCGGCCGTCTTGCGCTGAGCTCTATTTAATCACTTTATTTCTCCGTTTGTTTTGGGATAATTTGGTATTCGTGTAATTTGTATATGAAATGAGAACACCCGGGATGAGAAGCTTCATATCCGGCGTCTATCCGGAGGCCGGGGTGTGCCGAAACGGATTCGATGCTATCATATGCCGCGCTATCGTTAGCTTACATTTATAAAAACCGGTCAAGTGTTAAATATATTTCATGTAAATAAAATCGTAAAAAGAAACTTCTATTATGACGCTTTATTAATTGGCTACCCTTATGCGTTTAATTTAAACTTTTGAAATATACTAAATGAACATACTATATATAAAACCGTATAAAAAAAAACTATAAAAAACTTACCACTCATGTGTCCGTTCTCGTACGGTGAATAATCACCGTTTTCGAGTCGATGTTTCTTGAAGGGATGACCGGGGAACTGTGTAGCGGCAAGTGAAAGACCCACGCCTGACGCGCGTTTCGGTGGTCGGCCCGGTCTGGAGCTGCGGACATAGTAGCACGTTACTGCCGTTTATGACGGTACACTTACATTTTAGTTGAGAATAATAATTATTTAATAACAACAATATATTTTATTAATAATTATGTATCATTATTATTATTAAACTCATTGTTAAATATTATTTATTATGTAAAGTCCAAACGCCTGATCTGATGTTGTGTGTGTTATTATTAATGGTAGCTTTGTTTTTCTCCCATAAAATAGCTTATATTACATTTATGTATTTAGTTTCCTTCTTTTTGTTACCCCAAAGTATAATGTTAGGTTCTTCAATTGAACAGATAATGTTTTCTATAGTAAAAAAAAACTTTTTCCCCTAAAAAATATAAAATAATAATATCATCAAATAACGAACTGTTATAAGCCAATATAATTTTCGCAGTATTAACTATGAAAATTTAATAAAACTAACTAATCCCTTTTATTGCCAGAATCAAACACTGCAGTTAATGATTACTATCGTATAACTAAGTTCTACTTTGTGTACCAATTCCAAAAATATAAAATAGCAATATTTCTTATAATTACAAACAGAATTTAATCACACCAGCTTCATGCTTAACCCTAAATATCTACCTAATAGAATAGGCAGATCCCAGAGAGTGTCAAGACTCTCCTTTATGCCTGAAATACTGCGTGTTGAGTCGCAGACTACAACGCCCCCATTTAGTAGGTACCTACATATTATTTTAAAAAACACATTACGACAGATAACTAATTAAACACAATTAAAACGAAATGGGGCAGCATCCAAATCGCCTTACGTAAGTTGTTCGTAGGATTTATCCAATAAATCATGTTCTCGTGTGAGGGTAGATTCCAGATTTATTTTTATTTATTTCACTCCCCCAAGATTTAATGCCGAGACATCGTCCACAGTTTCCACAATTTCACGCTTATTGTTTTCCCATCCGTGATTTATAGTCAAGTAATAGAGGACGGTATGTTCTTAGCCGTAATAAACTTTGTCACCTAAATCTTTGCCCTTAAGCCTATTGCTTGCCTACGCTTGGCCACAACAAAATATACCTGCTTCTATAAATTAGGAATTTCTATTAAGTGATATATCAGTTGCTATAAAATATTTGGACAAAAAAATACATTTTTAAATATCGTAGGACATATAAGATAAAATAAAAAAGATAACTAATCAAATTTCTGCCACAAATTCTATATAAATGTCTATCTGTGTATGTATTATCCTTCAATTCACCTATCTCATCGATATTAAAATATTCTCTCTATTTCTATGAATAACAGTAATATTTTCATTTATTATAAGCACATTTTATAACCACTTATTATAATTAAAAACAACATTAAAACGAGAGCGCAAGTTTAGCAAGCCTACACCGATTGGCAATCAAATAAAGAAAGCGCACTTGCCACTCGTGATACCACATAACTAGCATTACGTATCGTCGGACAAGTTCGGCAATTATCGGGGGAGCGATGCTGTTATCATAGTATCAGCTTACGCAGAAACTGACTCTCGCCTATTTATTTTTATGTCAGCAACCGTCATTATGAGACACTCCATTAGCTTGGATTGTGGTATCTCGTTTTCGGTAGGTGGGGCGAATCGGTAATATGACGATTTTGTTTCACTACTTTATGAATAAGGTGTGTATTAAATCATTAAATACACAAACGCGGCTTCGCCCGCTTGTGTTTATAGGTGAGTTATTAAATCTGTACATATTTTGAAGCTTTTGTCTTATTCTGATATCTAAGCAACACTTTGGTAAAATTTCATCCAAATATGTTCTGTTTATGGTTGAAAGTGTTTAAGTGTAATCGAAGGATAGTGCTATGTAGCGCTAAAGAACTCTTATCACAAATAAGTTAATTATTTAATAAATTCCTCACATCTTATAAATTGAAATCATCCGTGCTATAATTAATAATGTACAAAAAGTCATTATAATTTGATAAAACGTATAAAAGAAACCAGATACAATATTTGGAACAATAAATTTGGTGCATTAATAAAAAAGTCTTTCCGGTGGTCGCCCATCGACAGATGTATACAGAAATAGCGACAATAAATTGGAAAATGACGCGCACAAAAATTTCAACTTATTTATTTTTAACACCTTAGTGTAGTAACGATGGACGCGTAAAATCAAATAAAAGTACAATGTGTACCTAATTGAATATTAGATTTTACGGTAGTAAAGGAGGCACCGCGTGCATTGGGCTTAGTAAATATTTTCATCACTTGTGATCGTGTAGCTTTAAGCTTAAAACGGATTTGCGTGTTACTAATATTAATATAATGAATGACAAATAACTCCGACAATATACAGATCCTACAGACAAAATGTTTGCAGGTTTGATTTTTATAATGATAGTAGCAAAATCTATTTATATTACTTCTTAAGTCAGTTAAGTGGGAAAAAACGCGTTGGTTTACGCTATTCTATTAAGGTATAGAGAGTAGATGAGAGCGTACGCGTACCTTATACATCGTATTTTAACGAGAATTCCTAAGTAAAAACAAAACTCTATTAAATCAATTTTGGATGCCAACCTTCAAATCCTTGATCTCTAGCCACAAACCTTTCCACCAATTCGTTCGAACAACTCCTACAATAATACAGAAGCGTAAAAGAAAACAAAACGTAAGGCGCGACGAAACCCAATATTGAAAGTGTCGCGGGACAGAGATAAGGAACGCGTGCCCCTTGCCGCCACTTAGACCCTAATCTGAACACCAAAGCTCACTCCGATAAACTGCCATTAAAAAGCGTTCGATTTATTACACGACGATTTCCTAACGATTTATATGCGTTCGCAAAGTGCAGAACACTATCGACTGGTGTCAATGTATACTTGATATAGTTAAGTATCGTTTACTTAAGAGTATTGCAGCTCGGGTTCAATGTGGAACCCCTTTTAAGATCAAACTGAAGTTACGTTTAAAGATTTTATTTTTATTATTAATTAATTTTCTCTTAATATATTATGCTGTATTTTATACTGATCGCAAAATAAACTAATATTTCTACAACTAAATAGTATTTTTTTATTATTTCACAGTCATATAACATAAATATGTAAAAACAAAAAAAAAACATTTAAAATTTTCGATAACAGTAATATTTTTTCGTTGACAGAACACCATTTGTAAACATTTTCTCTGTAACCCTTCCCCATACCCCAGTGAAACTTACACCGCGGCTAGTTTCGCTTTTTGTTATATTTGCCTGGCAATATTCATCGCTCAACGCCCATGTCACTGAATAAATACCATCCACAAAGGACTCCCCAGATACTGCTGACAGATCTACCCCTAATAGACAGACAGACCTACTTTAGTAAACACACAAATCTCTATAATAAATATAGAACACCGAAAATCCTTCAACATAGACGATTAATAAAATATTATATTTAAAATTTTAAAACAATTTTAACACCCTATTAGAGTTATTAAGAGCACAAACGGTCGCCGGTACTCGTCGTACTATGAATAGACGACGGGTCTCTGTTATTATATTTGAGTTACTATTCTCGACTCTTAGTGTACGTGTTCACACTCACTGGCAATTACTAACATTAAATCATAAAATTCACGTGGCATAAACATCCTTCCCTAACGTATATAAAAAGTCAGAAGACTAAATAAGAGACGCTGACAGTCGATGGCTAGCTAATAGTCATAGTCTGTGTGGGTATCTACGTACGTATATTTTTTGTTCCCTTTTATTTAGTCGATACACTAACTCGTATGGGAATGTTTACATAGTATATTCTTAACTTGTGTTGCGTGTTTGTAATTACTACGGATTGTTACTAAATCTGAAATACTATAACAATATTTGTATAATGACGTCATGCTTGATCCAATTGGATACAAAGCACCAATGATATCACAGTGTACTATCAAAAGTTATAATTTAACATATCTCGGGCTCTACACGGCGACGTTTCCTTTTCAAAATAAGATGGTGTACTAAGGAAATATGATGTACGTACTACAAGAAACAACGAAGCTCTGTTTTTAAAAATGGCTCAGGAATCGGTACACAAAGTAAAACAAACGCGCGTAATCTTATCTACGGTAAACTCAAACGCAGTAGCAGTTTGTCTTGGGTTCAGTACAAACATGATAAATGATTTCGGTTTAAAAAAGTGTTGTTGTATTTTGTAAACGAGTTCCGGTCGGAGGGAGATGGATTCTTTCCTTGATTAAATTATAATACCTATTCACCTTGAGAAGTACCTGGAGAAGAAGAGAAACCAACATTATTGATTTTCCAGAAAAAATCTAATCTATTGCTACATAAGCTAATATTTAACTAAGATTAATATTTTACAAAAAAATAAAAAGACCACACTTTATGTCAATAAAGAAATTATTTTAAAAAATGCAAAGAAAATTAATTGTAGCCAAAAATTAGAGGGTACATGGACAGTAACAATAAAAAAATGAAAGCAAAGCCGCGTTTAAGCGTGTCGTAAAAATAAAAATTAAATAAAAAATGCTTAGGGTGGAAAAGTTTCAGAGTGTAATTTGGCTTTACAATTATTTCCAGTTCGGATGTAACGGCGCTCTCTTAATGCTACCTGTCCCTGGGCTATAAATCTAAACCAAGAACCAATTAAATATAACATTTGTACATTAAATTTAAATCTTTTAACATTTTTACTCAAACTGTTACATAAAAGCGGTACAGTCAAAAATAGACTCTATTTTTTTTTTGAAAATAAATAATAAAACTATTTTTAATTATAACACTTATATTATTAAAATAAATAGTTTAAGAGATTGAATTTGTAAGAACTTTTAAAACATATCGAAACAATTTAAAATTGATCGTGATAATCAGGTTTTTTGCACGAGTTTTTGTTATCTGATAACATAATCATTACAGACAGTATACAGGCACAGTTCTGTACCTACTTCATATATTTTCTTTTTTAGCATTCGCTAAGACTATCAAACTGTGTTTCTTACACAGTGGACGCAAAGAAATCTTAAGTTAATAAGGCAAGTCACCGCTTACTCAGGTAGCTAGTACGTTTCAATATCTCGAGGCATTTTATTTACAAAACTAATTACGTTGGTCCGATAGCATATTAAACAGCTCCGGGTGCTCTTGATTCGATGACAGTTAATAAAGACATTACAAACGAATTTAATATCAGAGCATTCCATCTTTATATTTCCTATTATAGATTCTACAATGAAATACCGCTTGCATCGTAATAACATTTGTATTTTAATCAGATGTACTTGTTTTTCTTATATAAATAAGCAAGTAGATGTAATTTAAAGAAAAATCTGATATCTTGAAATTTTCTCATAGATATTATTTAAATAATGAAAATCTTACTTTTTATAAAAAAACTGGCCAAGTTCGAGTCGAAGTTGCCCACTAGGGTTTCGTATCAATTTCAAATTTGAAGGTCAACGGGAAGTAAAGTGATTACGCAGCGAATTTAATGAAAAAATAACAAAAACGATGCATATTGCTCATATCTGTTAATTGCGTTGATTTAGGAAATTGATTATTTCTGTGTTCCAAGAGACCGTTAGCCTGAATATTTGATATTAATTTTGGATAGATATCTCCATGCGATTTCGAATTAAATGAGACGAATGACGGACAACCAAGTGACCTATAAGGGTTCAGTTCATTCCTTTATGAGGTACGGAACTCTAAAAAAATACGTTCTAATTAAAAAGATAACACATCTACTGATACAATTTGTGAGAGAATATCCTCTTTACGATGAAGCTTAAGAAAAAAATGTTTTATTCTTTTTTTTTTTGTAATTTTTATTACCTTTGGCACGAACTATCGTCGTTTCAACGGCACGTCACGTGATCCGGATAATTGAAATGTCCAAACACTAAATTTATGTTGCTACTATGATGACTCTATATCATTTTTATTATCATCAGACGTACCAAAATACCAGAATGAGGACTAATTTACAATTTAACATAACATTTTGAGATATATATATATAAGTGAATATTCACATTTATGCCGTCATATTATATTCAAAACTATTTAATATTATTACAAACGTAACAATGTAAAGCGCCGTGCATCCCTTCCACGAATGCTAGGGCAACATAATCAGCCCTCAAGGGACAAGCTCCCGTAATTAGCGGCTGTTCATTTCTTAATTTCAATATTTAATTACAAAGGAAACTCGATGACTGCGAGAAGAAAGAGACGTCATCTTCAGAAAGTTACAAATCCGTTTCGTTTTATTCGTTCAGAAGTAAGTACCAACGCCGGCTTCTGTATTAATTCCTCGCCTACAATATCAAAGGGTTTAAAATAAATAAGGTGTACTTGGAAAATTGAATCATTATAAGTGAAATCGTATTTATAACTCAATGCATATAATAAAAATAAAAATAAAAGGAAAAGAAAAAATAACTTTTTTGTCATTTACTTTCCGTATTTAGGTTTTCATACATTATAAATTATATATTTTATGCAAAATATATGGACACATTAATCTTTTTGGGTAAATATGCATGATACTATTATCCATGTAACTTTATCTGATCAGCCTTCTAACAATTCCCTTTGTCATAACGCTATTGTCAATCCGGTAATAGCCCCCGACGTATTGTCGTTTTATTCTATTTCCTCCAAGCTTTATGAAATTTTCTTTTAAGTGAATTTCAATGTATCTTGAAATTTTCTTTTGGGAGTAAAAGTTAAAAAAAAATTCACTAATCACAAATGAGAAATGTTTCACCTAAAACGGCAATATCAATAGAGTTCATATTTGTAAAAAGTCAAACAATCAAATGAAATTAATTTCCCTTTGTAGGTGTTTTTCGTTTGGGACGTTTTTCGTTCATTGTGACGTGGTGTGTTTGGCATGTTTTGTTCAGCCTCTTTGACGGCCGCTGGTCAGGACGTAACCATTCACGCACGTATTGGTCGAGTGTTTTGTGTTAAATTATACAATTTCTAGCCGAATGACCACATACGCCCCTGCCACCGTCGGTGCCGCCCTTTCTTATAACGGTGTTATTGTCAAATATGACTGTTCAAATTAAACATTTAACGTATTAGAAATTTAGTCAATTTGTTGTAGTTTCATGTTAATAATTTTTTATGAAAATATCAGAAGTACGTTTTATTTTCTTTTCCGTGTGAAAAAGTAATTAATTTACGAGAATTTCATATAATTAACTCTCTAAACTACCATTAAATTGCAACATACAAATCTACCGATTAAAAGAAACGGGCACCAAAAAATAAATAAATAAGAGTATAACAAATCAACAATACATCAGTCATTCTGCAAATTAATATTAGAACCGAGCCTCGAATCCTGACCGCTGGCGCCAAGTTTTTTATTCCAAACAAATGTTATAAAAAAAATTAAACAGTTCGACACGAAACACAAACGGATCGGATACAATACTATCGACTTCAATTTCCAAACGAATTTACTTTGTCGCTTTTAAAGGTTTAATAGTTTTCATTTAGAGAGATATGGTTCATCTGGAACAAAATGATAATGTCTATCGCTACCGTTCCCGGCGTTTGTTGTGTTTTTTATCTGTAAACGGTCTATTGTATTTAAAAAAAAAAAGAAATTGCTACCTGGCTAACACATTTGGTTGGTCCCTAAATTAATTTCATCTAATCCTGGCGGTTAATGTTGTCGAGTCATACAAGTCGTATGTTAACATCGGCTTTTAACTAGTGTTAGGAAAAAAAGCCGAGAGACTCATTTTTCATCAACGTGCATTATATAGGCACTTGAAAGATAAATGCAGGTTCGTTTCAATATATGTAAAGTTCATTCGAGCACTGTTACAAGCGTTTGAAAATTATATTTTATGAATTTTAAAATATCTTGTATTTTAAAATTCATAAAATATAATTTTCAGGCGTTGAGTTCAGCCACTTCAGTTACAGTACGTAATGCCTTCAGAATTCAGCGAAAAATGGGGAACGTGTCGTAATATTAGGTTCCCTCTGCCTAATCAGGATAGAGCATGATACTAATACTTGAAATTTACATTTTATTAAATAAACTCGCACTTATATTTTAGAATAATTTGATATAAGTAAAAAAAAAATGGTAATTGTTATTAATAACTTAGTACCTTTACTTATTATCTTTACAAAAATACACTAAATATATACGTTCAACATTATTTTGTAATTAATGAAAACAAACAATAAAGAGATTTGAAACAGAATAGAGTCCCGGACGTGTATGTGATCGTTTAGCGCTGAACAAAAATAAACGTTATGATTTACTTAACGGTTTATTAGAAAAACATCAGCTGCCAAGAAGTATGGAAATAATTCATATGCTTTAAATATATGTAGGTAGTCAATAGTCATACAGAAAATTATTATTAAATTTATTATCATGAAAGAAAGATATAAAATAGAATAGGTAATCTTTTAGTTAAATACTAAATGGATTTTCTTTTTAAATGAGCATTTTATAAGTACATCATTTTTATTGAAGCACATGGAACCATTTTTAGTAAGCGCCATGGTTGTGGGTTCGATCACCTCTCAGAGGATTAATTATTCTCTTTCCGCCACTAACACGCAATGTTAAAAATGTATATTGCTGCTAATAAGATAAAATAGATCTATGTTTTGAAACTATTTACTTTTTCATTACAGTTAAACGATAAAGCCGCCCGGATGTTTGCACCTGTTGTTAAGATAGGTAACAGTAAGATGGGTCTTAATAAAAAATTTTAAGTATTAAAAATGTATTATACTAGAGACTTATACGCGGCCTTGCCCGCTCAAGTTTATTGCTATATTATGACCAAATGACTATGTGTAATTCTAATGTATACGTTTGAATACTACAAAAAAATATCTAAATCCATCTAGTATTTTTTGCGCAAAATTGGAACAAACATCCATCCTCACAAACTTTCACACATAAAATATTAGCAGGATAGTAGGATTTACCCTTACTAAAATTAAATTAAAATTCAATTAGCTTCACGCTATATCCTGCACACAGCAGGGTAGGCAGAGGGAACCTAGTGTTAAGACACTGCGTTCCCCACTTTCTGCCGAATTTTGTAGTCATTGCGTGTTGAGTGGCAAAACTCAACGCTGCGCTTTTTGCCTCGACACCAGAGCGAAGAAATGAAAATATAAGTTTAAGTAAATATTTCATCTTCTCGAGTGGGGATCGAACCCACAACCAGTCGGTTTTACAGTCCCACTGCGCTGTGCCGCTGCGCTACGACTGGCCTACCCTTACTAATTTACTCATTTTAAACGGTAAGAACATTCACAAGACAAAGCAAATACCTACTACATTTCAATGCTTAGGAATTTTAAAATAAACACAAGTTATTCATAAATCACAAGCGTAATAGTTACATTCTGACGTTACGTAAGTACATCTGTAAAATCTTTTGTTTGATCAGACTCAAACATCTGGATGTTGAACAGAAGTTCATAATAAAATATGAAGAAAAAACACGATAAGTCCTTTTGTATCGGCCGCTTATACTCAAACTAAACTATGAATGAGTGATTTTGATACTTTTAGCTTTCAAATTATCATAGAAAATATCTTAATAGTTTATAGAATATATATAAAGATAAATGAACTGTTGTAAGCTGTTGATGCATATCCCTTATCACATAATCTTCGCCAATTAATAGACAATGTGAAGCCAACCACAAAAAAAAAACATAAATAGTGGCCCGAAGGGCAGTGCAGTAATAGGTTAATTGCGTTTATTATATACGGTATAAAAAAAACAGTTAGTAACCATGCATAATATCCATTCATTTAATTAAATGCCAGTTCTACCGGTTTTATTATAGTGTATTTATTTTCTGTGCTACTATTAATATGAATCATTCTAAAATCATAAATATGCACTTGTCTATGTTTAGATTAGTCTATGGTTAGTTGCCAAAGCGATTGGAGTTCGGATGGTAATTAAATTAAAATGTTATTTTTGAATCAATTTCTAAAAAAGCTGAAAAATTGAATGGTTTATCATCATTTATATTTCTTTAGCACAATCAATTTAATCAATAATATTAAAATAGTCTAGTATCAAAACACTTGCTTTACATCTGCACTGCAACCGAAACGTACTCGTTGTGTCTTATAGTAACTATCTAAGATTTGTTTTGATAATACATCATAGAACTATTAAATATTGGATCGCTGAGTGAGAATACCCGAACTGTTGTTACGTTTCAGTGCAAGTGATAACCGACGAGCGAGTGGATTAATACAAACAAGAAATCTGTAGCTCATTGTGTTTTTACCACGAGATTTAACTTAAGATATAAATTTAAAATAATAATCACTTATGATATATGCTTCACACTCATTACTTAAGCCCAGATTTAGTTACGAACGTAGCGATTTGTTATTTCAGCGTTTAGATGATGTTTGAACCTTGTTATGTTTTGTTGGAGGCATGTGGGAATCATTCTTTTGTTTTACATCCGGGTTACATATTTATTTATAGGTCAATCGATTGCAAATATATAAATTATATTAAGTAAGAACGTCTGATGCAACGCATATGAGGAATGAGGGCTTGATCAGAATTTTAAAGTGATATCATATAAACGCAATAGACTACATTTTTCATTCAACGAGGTACATTATCAACACCGCTTGACATGCGTCAGCGCGGTACTTCCGTTCCCAGCCTTTGCTTATCTCTGGCAAATATAAAACGAAAGTAATGTAAAACTAAGATGAAAAAATTATCTGTATTTTTATGTTACGCAATTGTGTAAATACACTAGATTTCTTATGTTTGTTTCATGGACGGAAAAATAAGATTAATTATGGAAAATTTAAACTGTTTAGAATTTAATGTCAGAAATATTAGTAATATAAAATTTATTTAACTAAATTTAGTTTTACTTTTTGAGATTATGAGACTACTCATTGGTTTTCTAATATTGTAATTTATGTAAGGAATATGCGGGATATTATAAAATTCAAACGGAAAAAGTTATTAAAAATAACAATCGTGCCTTGTGTGCCTTTGTCAATTCTTAAATATTTTCATCGAGTTGTCATTCCAAGGTAAATAAAGCGACGCCGCTGTCACACCAAATAAATACTAGCCTGTCACTCATACAAAACAAGTTAATAGACACAATCAATTTACCCAAAATTGTATGTAGGAGAAAAAACATATTAACTTGGCGAGTCACGCAACAGAGCTGTCAAAACTGTATCTTGTAGGTAGGTACCTCTCGCTGGTGTTCTCTAACGGTTTTGTAAATGCACCCACCTATATTAGAATTCAATAAGGCTGATTGTCTATCGCCGTTTCGTTTTGAAACCTTATAATTATGTAGTGACACTAATGTGATCTTTAACCTTTCAATTAAGTTCTTGTGAGTGTTTAGTTGTTTTTATAAGGTTAGTTGGTTGTGGATTCGATTCGTATTCGAAGAAATTAAATGTGTTTTTTTTTATTTCCTCACTTTGGTAACTAGGAAAAGCGCGGCGTTGAGTTCCGCCAGTCAACATGCAATGCCTTAATAATTCGGTGGAAAGTGGAGTCTTAATGTCAACGCAATGTCTTTACAATAAGTTTTAAAAAAAATTAAGCAGATATAGAATTGGAAATTAACGATCTTATAAGAAGGTTATGTAATTATCAGTTGTTATATGCATGTTGTTCATTTACTTGATTAGTTCATTCTAAAAAAGTGTAGTACTATAACGTACATTCAAAATACAATATATATACAGTTTTACAACATTTATTTTTATGTAAGGAAATAAAAATGTTTACTTAAAAATAAATAAATGAGAACATTGATATTCGTCGAATGAGGTCAAGATGCACTCAGTGCCGTCGCGTGCCGCGGTTGCGGTTAACCCGTATATTGCTTGCTTCAAATCGCTCCATTAGGGGGATATTAGCTTACGAGATTTCTGTTTTACTAAAATTATGGGAATATAAAATAATAGTTATTACAAAACTGGATGATACATGTATTAGTATATACTAATGTTTAGTTTACTTTTAAAGAGGTTACGAGATTTAGAGGATCAGGTTACTATCATCTTATTAATGAAATCGAACATTTGCCTAGAAACAGACTGAGATTCGATCTTACGGCCGTTGCGTTCAGTCAATCACGTCCTAGTCGAGTTGCGTTAGCATTAGTTCATTCGTTCATATGAAAAATATCTCAAGACTACTATAATAAGAACAACGCTACTCATCCTAATATAACTATAACTATATATGGAATCTCTTTTTCTATATATTTGTAACGACAAATCAACACACCCTTTAATTAAACCGACGACACTGTGTCACTGTTAGTGTAACTATAGGTAAAACTAGTTAGGAGCGAAATAAAGTCCCATATAATTCAGTAGTATAATTGTCCTGCTGTTTGTTTTGTGGGGTTCGACTTGCATTACGTCGAGTAAACATGAAAGTTAGCCACGTGACTGTTGGGCTTCATTAACTAATAAATACGCAGTTAATTTAGTTATGTACCTAATAGTTGATTAAACAAAACAATGGAATTATTTATATGTTTAGTTAGATATAAGTAACATGGTCATCATGACGCAGGTGCACAAGCGTGTCTGAACTGACTATAAAAGCGACTGATGTGGGTTCGATTCGGAAACGGAATTAAATATTAAATATTTTAATTTTTTCGCTCTGGACGAGTCGTTTTGATAACTGGAGAAATGCTTAGATGAACTAGTTATTGGACAGTACTTATATCAAGAAAAATAATAAATAGCTGCGATGATAAAATAAATATACCTTGCACTTAATTTTTTAATAATTAACTCAAGAAAAGCAAATATTTTCATTATAGCACTCGCTCTATCTAGATATTTTTTTTTAATCGCCGTCTATAACAAAATTATGGGAAATAAATATATTGCGTTAAATGTCATTAGGAAGTTTTAAAACTTGGCGAGTCACGCAACAGAGCTGTCAGAAGGACATTTAAGAAGTATATATATTTATATAATTAAATTCGGAAATAAAAAAAAACGTCGATCATTAGTGTTTGTCGGTTACTGGTGCTATTGTCTTATAAAAAAAAATAGTAATAAAAAAATATAAATAATAAACACCATTGATTTTTTTCTATTTTTACTAAGTTCAAAAGTTAATTTAAATTATTAAGTAATATGTAACCCACTGTACTCTATTTAGTAGACTAGATACACTATATAGAAGATTGAACACCATTTTACCACCTTGCCTAGGTACCTACTAGGTTTCATACGGAACAATCAGGGCAAAGCGAGGCCCATTCAATTATCCCTGAAAATTGAGTCTCATTAAAATAATAAAGCAGCCGGCGGCGAAATCAAATTGAACGATAACAAAAGCTTGTGTTAATTCGAAGCGACAGCGCGTTTTGCTCATGTCCGATAAGAGGCATTCAATTGTACAAGGCAGATCCAGGAACTCTACTACCACAGCACCAGAATCGATGGCACTTATCTCAGTTGGGATAAATCTTATCCTGTTATGTTTTTGTTGCAGCCAGAAAATTTAAGTAAATCATAAAATAAAAATACTTTACATATTACATGTACCTAAGTTATTCACAAAAAAATTCGCAAATATATTTATTTATTTAATTTAGTAACAAATATAATATATAACAAGTTCCCATATAAATGTATTAAAAGTTGACATTAGCCTTATAAAATACCATAACTCAGAAAACGCAACAGTACCTACGCGTATCTGTAATTCAAGCACTAAATTCAGTTAATGCGTAGCGGCGTACATAAACCATAGATCATAGGAGCAGCCGACCCCGTCGACGTCCGCGCAATAATAGCGATGCTCCACTGCAACCCCAACCCAAATGCAATTGTGTACATTCGTGCGGGTATTGAGTTACAATAATGCGATGGAAACATTTGCATTGCATCCTGACTTGAGGTGTGGAGTGAGGAGTGCGGAGCGGGTGCCTCGTCATACACCCATTAGGTGTATTGCTGAAACTGCTCACTTCATTAGTTAGTCAACCCTCCCGTATTCTAAGTACAATTGTGAAATTAATTTTGTTTACATTACTAAGTACGTCAAACATTTACGTAATATAAATAAAATCACATTTATTGATACACTTTGAATACACAGAACTTAAGTTGTCATAATATATATAAGTAAATATATAGTTTTATTTACAAATATTAAAAAGTAACTATCAATTAAATATCCTTTTTATATATCAATACGCATATCTACGTACCCAGAGCTTACTCCCCCTATTTGGTGACCACTTTGGTGGCCATCCCAGCAAATTGCTCTTTCCAAACAAAATTGTCAATAAAACTCATCTGATTCGCAGTTAAACAAGCGAACGACATTATTAATTTATTGCGATGTAATATGGCGCAAGCGTTGCCGGGATACAGTGTAAATTATTAATAGTGCTGGGGTAAAAATTAAGCTTAAATCGAATGGGTAGTTTGGACAGTAACGTTCGTTTATGTTTCTATGGACAGATTAATTTGTAGGGTGATAACAGTCCCCGAAATCTCTGTAATAATGATCGGGAGAATTGCAGCACGTTCATTTCTATGCAAAAGCTAAAGCTTAATTGACTATCATCGGCATCAATATAATCTAATGATGTATCCTTGTTGAATGTGCTAGGAGTTGATGAAGGTGAAAATGAAACAATCAAATTTTCTGCCGGCACTGAACGTAGACAGGTACTGAAGGCAAATCAGCTCCCTCGCGTCTTGATGTTATCTTAAGAGAAAGCGATTACACAAATCTGAAGAAGCTATTAATCCGGCTCGCTGCCCTCGAATGGCATCATGGTTTGTTTTAATAAAATCGTGAATTTACATATCAAAACCTACAAAGGGGCATAAATTGGACCCGATGACTTAGAAAACGTGGTGGGTGAGGGGGAGGGGGAGGGGGAGGGAGGCGCCCCCCGACAACAAACAAAGGAATTATACCCGCCTCAAGAAACTTTTAGCAATGGAAAACGCCTTAACAAACAAACGCGTGTGTATCTAATGAAATTCCTATGGTTGCATAAACATACCTACCCCGCGTGAGCGTCGAGCGTTATTAGCGGAATTATTTCTTGGGGTAGAATCTTTGAAGGCGGCCTGCCCTTTTCGGAAAAGTTGTTAAGAAAAACGGGTTGCGCACTTTTTGGAGATTTCATTAGTTCGTAACTATGTGATGTGTTACGGCTAGGCATCTAATTTATTGAGTAGGCGTAGCCGGAGGAACGAATGGGCAGCGAGCATTCGAAAATGGAATAAAGTTGCCGAATCACCCGCTTTGAGGTGAAAGCCGACGACACGATTCGTTAGGAGAAAAATGTTTGGATTCAATTCCAACATATTTTTTCGTCGTGGGTAATTAGCAACGGTGTATTTAAAGTCGAGCAATGCCGACCGCAACGCTCATGTAATTAACTTTATATTAGTTTAGGAGATTACTCACTTATAAACAAAATATAAACCATTCCGAATAATGCAAATTATCATTTAGAAAAGATCTAAACATATCGCCGAAAAGAGACAAAATATTTTATATATAATGTACATTGCAATACAAAGTTGTATCGAGCCAGTACAATATTTTGATCGTCCAATAAAATAATCTTTCATTAGCATTTTGAGGAACATAAAAGCGAACCGAATCGCCTACTGAATCGTTTCAAGTCACTTAAAATACTTCGCTGTGGGAAAGCGAAACGTAACAAACAAGCGAGCATTGTTTTTAACCTACAGTTAAACTTTAGTAGTTCTAGATATATAAACATATACAAAAGTACTTCAACAAAATAGAATAATATAAGAAAAATACAATTATTGAGCCCGTCGGCGCAGCGGCACGAGTGTGACTGTAAAACCGACTAGTTGTGGTTCGATCCCCACTCGAGGAGATGAAATATTTACTTAAATTTATATTTCCATTTCTTCGCTCTGGTGTCGAGGTTAAGGGCGGCGTTGAGTTCTGCCACTCAACACGCAATGCCTCCAGAATTCGGCAGAAAGTGGGAACGGAGTGTCTTAATACTAGGTTCCCTCTGCCTACCCTGCTGTGTGCGGGATACAGCGTGAAGCTGATTTAAGTTACAATTATTAAATACTTCCAACAACAACATGACGAGATGTCGAAGTAGAAATTGCTTTTATCTCTATGTATGCGCCATCCATCGTCAGATCGAATGTGAGGCGTGACGATGAATTATAGTATCTATTAAGTCGCACGACTACGAGATTCCATTGTGTTCAATAGATATTTAATACAAATAATACGTCAAACAATTTGATCTTATAAAAAAAGGTAATAAATAAACTGAGTACACTTTTTTATTTATTTTTTTCTTAAAATATCGTATTTAGAGTTTTAATTATTCATCTTCCTTATATTATAATTTTATGCATTACGCAAATTTCGCATTTTTCTAAAATGCAAAATTATGGCGTCAGTGTAAAGACACGTCTATTATTAACTTTCTTTTCTTTCTTTAAAGAGTCTTTTGAGTTTATATAAAGAATTTCAGATTTGTTTAAAAAATAATATCTATATAAAAAAAAAATGTCTTGATAATTTGTTAATTATTTAATAACTATAATATGGAATAGTTAAAGTTAAGAAACATATTTATAATCAACTTCTTTATGTTAAAAATAAAAATATGACCAATATTTTTTTGTCCTATCTGTAATTCTAAAGCTCTATAGTCAAAGACGATTTGTACTA
>JALPMF010000039.1:184848-265269 GCA_030704555.1 Heliconius charithonia
GGAAGCCACAGTTTTACGCGACCGATATCCGCTGTAAGCTTGCATTATTATAAATTATTTGTTTATTAATATTTCATTTTACTAGTTTAAAATGAAGGGCTTTATAATTTTTGACACTTTTATTTTTATATTTTTGACAAATTTTAGTACGTTTTTTTTTGTAAAAGACCGTGGTTTTCATACCTATACATCACATATCAACAATTTCATTTATCAGCATTATAATTATGAAATAATAAAAATAATTGAAAATTTAAATACCAATTACGAACATATAAAATAAATATTGTGCTTACCTCGCCAGTGCCTCCATGTTATGCATCGGTTGACCTTTGATGATGGAGCCATCAGGTCTGGGTACGCCGTGGTGAGGCATGCCGGGAGACATCAGCGCGTGCTGGTGCATGAAGCCCATGGGCCTAGGTGTGTTGGTGGTGCGTTATATCCATTTGCCATAGCGGTGACTTGTCCATGCGAGCCATTTCTGTGAACAGAATATCTAATTAGAATTAGTGTTGGAGTCAAATATCTTATGGGAAATAATAGATATAGGTGTTTATCAATATGTACATTTAACGATTTCGCAACAAAGTTTTGCGTATTACAATATTGAAATATTAATTAAATTTCCACAGAAAAGTAAACTATATAAAGTATAATAAAAGTTTAAGTATCTTCGTACAGGTTATCTGAAGCTATTCCATGCTATTTTTATGACAAAAACTGACAATAAAATATAAGAAGGCATAAAATTATCGAAAACAGCGCCCTCGGTTAAGTGATCAATAAGCGTTTTAATTTTAGCCCTTATTAATTAATAAACATTTAATTTAATAATATTTTTATCTATGACAATAAAATTTGATTGTTAATGTGTTTTAATTTAGTTTTTTCTATTTGAGGCCAGTCGTGGCGCAGTAGCACAAAGTGTGACTGTAAAACCGACTGGTTGTGGGTTCGATCCCCACTCGAGGAGATGAAATATTTATTTACGTCAATTTATATTTTCATTTCTTCTGGTGTCGAGGCAAAAGCGCGGCCTTGAGTTCTGCCACTCAACACGCAATGCCTCCAAAATTCAGCAGAAAGTGGGGAACGGTGTGTCTCAACACTAGGTCCCCACTGCCCCGCTGTATGCGGGATACAGCGTGAAGCTAATTCTATCTGTGATACCTACAATATGAAACATCGCACTTAAGGGTAATCGCGGACGTGCCCGGGTAAAATTCAATTAATAGCCAGTATTATCATTTAATTACACGTTCCAATAATCGAATCGCCCGTAAAACGGTGTATCAACAATAATAAAATGAGCAATGAATTTCGAGACTATTGTTTTCTGGGTACCACAAACAACCCGTGCAAACATAGGGGGTGTACGGCAAATATTCTTAAAACAACCCCCATGGGGGTGTTTCAGGTGCCGGGTGGTCTTTGGATGTCCACGTCCCCCTGGAGGTCACCAAACGGTCTGGGGTGTCGGAAACAATTAACAAGGTGTCGAATTAAACACGAATTAACGTTTGGACCGTTAAGGAAAACACCCTTTTATATTGTACGCTCTACAAAGCATTTTAGGATTGCTGAGTATTTAATATGTTTCCCTTTGTTATACGATTAGGGAACAGGTGAATCTAAAAGATGGGCATTGTTTTACAAATCACGGTATTTTCATTACATTAAATTAATGTTGGACGTGAGCCACATTTGTAGGTGGTGGGTCTGCTACGTAAGTTCTAGTCGTATTTCAAAGGATATGTCAATAATGGAAGTTATTTTATGGATGTTGCAAGATGTAATTGATAATCTTATGATACCGTAATATCGTAAAGGGAAGAAAATTTTAATTAATGAATAAATTCTAATAAATATATAATCAATCTCACTTTGTAATTTCAATCAAGCCATCCTTTCAATATTGATTCCTATAAAATTTACTAAGCTTATTTAATTTGCATTGCGCACTATTAAGGGAGTGTTGTTAATGTTGAAATTTAATAAGAAACTGGTTAATCATAAGCAAATGTTAAACCGTCTTTTCACTAAAACATAAAATGTTCTTGTTAGATAAAGTTTTGAATAATTTATGTCGTCTCTAATTTGTTATCCACTATCATCACTAGTACGACCAGTATTTTATTGATTTATTAATAAAAGCCAAGAGAAATTTGTCGTTTTTTTTTCCGATTTTAATCAACAAATATCACTTACTATTGACCACAAAAACTTCAAATACGTATATGAAATAATTCTTCCATATTATTAGTACCCACTAAATATTTTAAACTCTAATTCAAGGATTATACAAAGTTACAAACAAACAAACATTATGACCAATGGACCCTGAATTAATTGGACGGGTGTATTTACTTAGTTAACCGTTGTTATCTTCTCGGCCATACGCGGTGTTTAATGTATTTGTTGTTGCTTTGTGCTTAAAGTTAGCTGTTTTGTTTATATTGAAAAAACAATGTAATATCAGTTGCCTTCTAATTACTTCATTTATATATATTTTTTTATTATTTTATTATAATTACAACGTATATAAGACGGTTCAAATTTACAAAGTAAAAAAAGAAATTTATCGTAAGCGTGTATAAGGAACGAGCATATGACCGCCCGACAGAATGTGAGCAAAATGTTATCATTTTTTTTATATATCTATATTTTTTAAAGCGTCTTACTTTGTCCCGCGTACATCGAGATAGACAGAAAGAACTTTATGTCACTTTCCGCTCAAATTTTAGACATTTGGTGTAGAATGGCGGAACCCAACGCCGCGCACTATAATTGAAAATACTTACTAATACTAATAATAATACCTAATAGTATCAAAAATGATAATCATAAATCCCTAAAGTATAAGAGCTTGACCAGTGTAACCACGCCGGTCAACCGCACATACTAATTAACTAAATACGTGTTAAATCTGTAATAACCTGCGGTTACCACAACCCTTCTTCATTCTCTCTTTCCTTCCCGTGTACGATTGTATGATTGTCTCTTTTTAATTAGAACTGTTAAGTAACCGCTAAGTAGGTGAGGTCTCGCTGTGTTTAATATGTTGGAATTATTTATTTGTATATTATTTATTTATATTTGCCACTTTATATTTATAAGGCCTGTGGTGGCGCAGGTACAAAAAGTGTGACTGTAAAATCGACTAGTTGCGGGTTCGCTCCCACTCGAGGAAATGAAAATTTTATTTACATTTATACTTTCAGTTCTTCGCTTTAATGTAGAGGCAAAGCGCGGCGTCGAGTTCTGCCACTCAACACGCAATGCCTCCAGATTTCGGCGGAAAGTGGGAAATGGAGTATCTTAACACTAGGCTCCCTCTGCCTACCCTGCTGCGTGCAGGATACAGTGTGAAGCTGATTTCATTTGATTTTATTTAATAAGTTAAATAATAATTAAATACCTACATAATTTAAAAAATAAAATCTAAAGTTGATTTATCGATATTGATTTACAAATTGCACTATGAAATTGGGGATAACCTACATAATTGTATAGGATACCTAATCATAAAAATCTAAGTTAAAATATAAAGGTGTCCATATAAAAAATCGCCCCAAAGCTATAACAGATATGGAGTCCAAACCAACAAAGTGCTCGTCGATTATCATTATAACTATTATTAAGCGAATCCACTGATCAGCCATTTAAAGAAATGAAACGTCGATTGTAAAACCACTATTAGGAACATCGATTTTCATCGATTTATTGATCGCGGACCGACTGTCCTCGGCGAGTGGTCGTATCAAATTACCAGCCATTATTCGGAATTAGAAACGATAGAGACGAAACCCCAATTATATCACTTATGTGTTTAAAGGAGGTTGGGAAAAGGTTATCATAACCACAAATTTTCAAGATTTTTTTAATACAAAGAACGACCAACTATTTGAGAGCGACTGTGTCACATGTTTATTTTAACATATCGTTGTAAGAAATATTGAGTTAATTAATATTTCAACAGATATTTTTGAGCTACAAAATAAAGTGATCAATAATTTGAACCCGTAACAAGCAAAGAATGTTAACATTCGCAAGTCCGGGGATAAAGGCTCAGGCATAATAACCATTGAGGTTTATTGCGGACAGATTACTAAATGACTAAACGAGTAACACAAATGATTGGCTATAAAGCGAAAAGATTGAGCGCCGTGACTGACAATGTATTGAGAAATATTATATTAGTTGATTTCCACGCCTATAGATTTTAAAATTTTGATATTGAATTTCTTATTATAATTTGAATATTTAAATACGTATATTAAATAGAAGCAAATACATAATTATTTAAACAATTCCTTTCATTTCAAATGCCAAAGTAAATTATCACAAGAATTGTACATTTTATAGGATAATAATTTAAATTGGAATCGTTAACATAACAGAAATGGCGAATAAATCATAAGAAAGGAATAAATTAAAAATCGCATTAACCTCCACATAACAACGCAAAGGTTGTAAATGCATTACAAAGTATGCGAGTACTCCGAGTTTATAATCGTCGGCTACTAACTATGTATAATAAATAAACTAGTTTAACAATAACAACGTTAAGAAACCAACTAAATGTCCTACACTATTTTAAAGTGGCAAGTAAAAAAAAACTAACGTGGCTCCATAATTTCCAATAATAAATTAAAGGTGCAAAAACGAAACTCCTCTGAGGCGATATAACGGAATCCAACAAATCTTTGTGGAACGACAAAATAAAGAAACCCAAAATGATACAAAACAAGGCGAATTAAAAGAAAATTACAGACGGCCGGCTATCCTGGCGTTTACAATAAACACATAATTGTACGGGTCAGTGCACCAATGGCATATACGATTGGGCAAAATGATTGTCTTCAATTTGAAGGATAAATCGCAGCTTGTCGCTTTGGAAACAGTGATTTTAATATGCATTATTTTAAAATAATTGCTATTATTATCTTAGTAATATATCATTATCCGGTATGTATTATTAAGTGTACTCACTCAAAGATAATAATTTATATATATAAAATGTTTCCTCTGATCTATATTTTTAGTAAGTTATAATGAAAATAGATTTGATATATATATTTAGAAAATCAATTGTAAGGAAAAAAAGCTGCTCAGATGTAAGTACGTGTGTGGCACTAAACGTATAGAGCCCTGTCCATAATAGACAAGCTATAATCGTCAACACAAGTCACGTGCGAAGTACAATCAATAACAGCAATACACAATCGCCGGCAAAATGTCAGTCAATAACTTGAGTCAACAAGACGGATCAGACGATGCTGCCACACTTAAATTATTACACGCCCACGTACAGTTTTCTAATAAATCCAAGAATTGTAATAGCATAATTCAAATTTTATTTCGTTAAATGACGTTTACATTAATTTTGAAAGCCTAATATAACTGAATCTGTCAAAAAAATATTACAAATACGTCACGTAAGGATCAATTTTGTATAAAATCTGGGAATTTTCTTCTTACTAGCAACACTGGCAGACTTATGTGTTTGCCATAAACTCTTTCATTTGGCTCGGACGAGCCTTATGAACAATAAAACGTTGAGGGCTGGAGATTTGGACTGTAATAAAATATTTGCCCCAGCACACGCTAATCCACGTCCCTTACTTACAAAGGCAATTTAAGAAGTTATAGGCCCAAATAAAGCGATGTCTTGTTTTTATACAAAAGACGAAAATATTACTGCACAAACGAAATTTCAATTATAGGGTAAGTAAGAAAAGTAATAAGTAACAAGAATTTCAAGTGTAGTATAAAGAAAACAAATTACTGTGATTTGTATATATATTTGTAAAAATAGAACTTGCTTAATAGTAATTTAAATGTTTTTGTTCAAGCTTACCATTGTTGATTTGTCAAAAAGTGTTTTATTGATTTATATTTATAATTTTATTTCTTATTTTTATGAAATATTACCTCACAATTAACGAAACTAGCTCGTTCTAGTTAACCCCTATGATTGCTTAATAATTCCTACGATATAGGAGTAATATAACCTAAATAGCATTTTAACGAAATTCAGAACGACTTCTATGAGGCGAATAAAACTTCTCCCTCTGATGTGCGAAAGAGGGTCAGAGTTAATTACTCGTAAATTGACCGGGATACAGTTTTATCCGGTGTAAATAAATAGGCTGGGATTAGTATGTGTCATACTTGTTATTTATGTACATCAAATTTAGAGATCGATCTTCAAATACGTGCATAAGACATATACATGTTTAATTTTCAATTCTGATTCAACGTTGTAAAACAAATATTTCATATTTTTGGGTTTTTTTTTGTCAGCTTCGCGCTGAATCCAGAGGGAGTAGAGTGTAGGCAAAGGGAGCCTAGTGTTAAGACAGTCCGCTCCCCACTTTAACGCCAAATTCTAAAGGCAATGCGTGTTAAGTGATAAAAAGCAATGTATCGCTTTGTCTCAGTACCAGAGCGAAGAAATTAAAATATTGAATATTTCATTCACTCGAGTGGAAACTGAACCCCCAATCCGTCGCTTTTACAGTCACTCGGTGTTTTGTGAGATATAAATAATGTTTTTTTTAAATATTATTTAATATTTTTTAAGATCTGTACGAGATCTTAAAAAAATCTTCGCGTTACTTATTAAATTAATACTGTTTTACAATAGCTGTCCACAAAACACACTATCCGCAGTGTTGCCACTGTATCATAATATAATTGTTGTAACAATTAAGTAATCATTACAAAAAATGATTTAGAAAACTGTTACTCGACTTTGAATCACACCGACCTAGAACTTGTTGGGAGCTACTCAGCCGTAAACCTTTAGAAAAGATGCCACGGCATTGTTACATAAGTATGAAAGATACCAAATCGACGGATATTTTATTAATATGAAAGCACAAAAGAAGGATTATCTTTTTGGTTAATAACAGCTGTTGCTACTGAAATATAAAGTGATACATGTTTTTTATTACGTTTCATTTTGATTTTATGTAATTTGCTCGCACAATACAATGTTGTAATTGGTTTATGTATTTGGGTTTTGAAGGGCAAAATAGATTTAATAATAACAAATATTTCATAGAGTGCAGTATATTGTGGAGTTGATGTGTTTTTTTATCTTAATAGCAATGATGCTGTACTAGGCCCGATCTCAGTCTGTTAAAAATATTGTTATATGAGAAATAGTGAGAACATATTAATATTTTCGTTCTGGTCAAGTTTTGATCCAATCACGCGTATGAGAATGTTTCTCATACAAAAATATCAGGACGGACAGAAAACAAGCCGTGATCGGCACCATAGTGTGAATTCTTTCTTCATTTGTAGGTCACAAGCCAGTATCATTAGCACCGCTGCGCTGTTCTTAAAAGTTGTTAAAAATATCTCCTTCTATTAAATACGAAATAGTGGTGATATATATATTAGTCAATTTTGATTGTCAACTTTATTGTTGATACCTCTAGATTGCCGGTTACTGTTTTGAATTAAATCGGCGCTGCACGACGGAACAGAACCTATAATTTTAAGTCAATCGCTGTCGATATATATTATATACTGTTAATAATATGGTCATTAATTCGTTTTGTTAAAGACTTCGCACACTTGGATATTTATATATTTTGACAGAAGACGTTTAAGACAAAAAAATAACTTAATTTTACTGTTATATAGAACTAACTAACACCGCGGCTTAATTTCGAGATTATCGCGTACAACTCAATCGCGTTCTATTTCAACATAATATGAATAATTTATATTTTGTTATCAATATTGTTGTGTATTTAATAAGAACATAATTGACATATTAAAATACCGCCGCCGCCGACATTCAGAGTACGCCGGTACAGTTAATTGAAAGAAATTCCGTCGTTATGCTTTTTCTCTGCAAAAAAAAAAAGAAACGAATGTGCCATGATGACTGCGAGGTGTGAGTGTGAGTAATGTCGTAAGTGGCAAAACAACATTTTAATTGTAAACCTCGTTCCACACCACAAACAAAGCGATGGGAATTCAACAGTTTATTGCTAATGTTCGTATGGAAATAGCTTGCAAAGATGTTTAATAGCGAATAAGAAATCATTATTGCGGTTGATGTTGTAAAAAAATTATCTTTACTTCACAGGAAACGTTATGTTGAAATATTGCTTATTATTGTTATGGCTCCTCCATAGTGAGTATGGCAGTAATAGATGTTTTTACTTCTGTAACTAAGGTGGAAAGTGAGGTCATATAGATTCCTAAAACAATTGTTTTTAAGTCAATCGTTTCATAGATAAACACTTTTGAAGTGATAAATTATTGTCATCAATCAAAGCTTTGCTTAATATAAAAATAAAGTAAAATATAAATCTCTAATCTGTTACTACATTTTTTTTTGGTAATTTAATGGATAACACTAATATATTAAAAAAGATTAAGTTATTAAAAAATATTTTTAATCTTTTTACTATCCTTTTATAGTACGTAAAAAACATACTAAATTAATTTAAGATTTCTTAATATGTTACAAACAATTAAATATTTTGAACTGGCAACACAACACGGGGAGCAATGGCATGAATTGAATGTTTCAAACAATTGCGTAGAAATGTGAAATATGGAATGATACTTGCAGGTAAATATTGGGTCGCATACCGGTTTGATATTTGCTTTTCATATGTAGCTATATATGTCCTATCATATTTATCATTATGTGACATTTGTAAATATTTAACCCTAAAATTAATTTGTGAAGCCAGCCGTGGCGCAGAGGTACAAAGGTGTCACCGACAGATTGTCAACGCGAGAGGTTTCGGGTTCAATTCCTAATCGAGGAAATGGAATATTTTCATTTACTCGCTCGGGCAAAGTCTCGTCACTCAACACACAAAGCTTTTTCCAGAATTCTGTAGAAGTCGACGGAAAGTGGGAAACGGAAGTGTCTTAATGCGAATCAGTGTATGAAATATTAAAAAATACCTATTATATTTATTTTATTGCTATTATTATACAATTACAAATTGTTTTGAAAAAACGCGCACCTTCTATAATTAATAGAGAAATTATAACGAGGAGATCGTAACACTTCGTCTGTTCCACTTCACTTCGGCGTTTAATTGTCACCGCAACAGTAATCAGTGATATCGCTGTTGTTTCTCGTACATTTGTAATTTCTTGGACTGGAGCAATTACAACTTAAAGCTCTTCTCGTTAACGAAGAATTTTGTATCGCTGTACTTCATAGTACTGCTAGCTCACATACATACAGCACGGCGACCGTTCACAATAAAAACCAAACACATTAATTAAAAATCGTACAAAAAACAACAAATGATTCTACCAGAATCATTTGTTGTTTTTTGTAATGCTATAAACACTTTGTTGCGTGCTTATTTCAATTCTTTGTAAAATATATAGGACTTTTTTTGTTGAATTAAAATTTTGTTTCTTTATTATCTGCGTTCGTGTTCCGTATCGTGTAATATAGAGATAGAGAAAATAGCACCTACCTAGGCCATCTAAATTTTTTAGTCTTTTTTAGCCGCCAGCGCGATACAAAAGATGGTAATGTGTTTATCAGTTTAGGTATGTAGGTATGTATGCTTGTTCCGTAGTGTTGTAGAGATAAAACAAGATGACCGGTTTTGATCATTCATACGTCAATCGATTCACCTTAACCTTGCCATACTGAAAACCAGTGCCATACAAAAAAACTGGACAGTACGAGTCAAACTTGTCCAACGAGGGTTCCGTATTAATATCAGTTTATGAGCAGGAAGTACAACTTACAAAAATTACAAGCTTACGTTTGCTGCGTAAGCGCTCATTATGTATGAAATAAACTACAATTATTCACTTGTAATTGTTTTTAAGAAATGAATAACAAAAGTATGATTTTAGTTAATTTTACATAAGATTATATTATTAGTACGGGACGCTCGGTGGACATTTCCGCTCACACTTGGCAGGTTTTTTATAAGTAAATATAGACGTATTGGATTGCGAAACCCAGCCAACCCCGTTTCTCATTGATAGTATTACAAACCTAAATAATGGTAACACAAAATATTGTATAACAGTTAATTATTGGTATAATATCAATTTTCTCTCACAACGCACAGCAAGCAACAAAGACACGGAGAAAGGCTCACAAATTGACTGATCCGTCATATCCCTCTCCCTTAACATAAACAGGCAAATCCTTACTTAATTTCAGTCGCTGAATTCAATCAGAATGTAAAGCTTTATACCCTCGCGTAATGTTATAATGCCTTACATTATCCCCTCGTTCATAACATCCGAATCGCGACGACAACGTACGAACCTTTAATTATTATCAACACATCATTTTCATACCAGTTTCCGAGATTATAGGGCTGGCACGGAAAAATTTGCAAATTCTTATATGTATTAGATAAATGATCGAGCTTCTTATATGTTTTGAAAGTGTTATTCCACGCTTAGGAAAGAAAAAAATTGAACGTAGCGGGACTCGAACCCGCGCCTCCTGCGGGTCCGATTCCCGCTACGTTGAAATCTTTATACGTTTTCTAAATAAGTATTCTTCTTATATTTGTTCAAAAACTGAAAGATTATTGATGGAACTTATTAAACGTTTTCAATTTATTTGTTCCAATGAAGTTACTTGATTGACATTTTTATTAAAAACTTTTTTTATTAAAGATGCAATATAATATTAATTAGTTAGTAGTAGTTGAAAATGAGAAAAGATTGAGATAATAGATGCGAATTTCAAAGATAATTATAAGATAAGCATCAACCCTTCCGGAGCACGTGGACTGACGTCCCTTACACCATTTCCATTCCGTTCCTAGTAGGATTATATTCTTGCCTATTATTTCACGGGGTGAAATAGGCCACCGCCACCTTCACTCACTCATACAAACGTTGACATTTATGTGTATTTTACTGAAATAATACACGTTCACGCGTGTGTGCTAACGTCTTAAGGAACATTATTGATGTGTGTGTTTCGGTGGGCCTGAACCATTGTCATCGACGCGTCAAGAATATGGGTTTATATCACGGTGAAATATTGAAATGTCATTTGCACATGTGATTAATGTAATCAGAGATCATCAAATGTTGGACATTTGTATGATTGGCAATAAATTAATATGACAATAACACTGTTTTTTGCTAATTATGAAAGAAAATAATAGTTAGAAATGTTTAAATAATATAAAAAAGTCAGTAAGATATAAAAAAATAAGTCAAAGATGTTTTTTTGACGAAGCAATTTCAAATTACAAATTTAAATTAGCAGTTTGTAAAAAAAACCAGGCGCACTGCACTCAAAGTCGAATGAGGCAGTGCGCGATAAACAAGTGTCGCTTATGCAAGATCACGAATGTAATTGCTCCCTTGTCTGGCGCAACACTACGTCGCTTGAGCAGGACGGGACTCTCCGAGGCACACGAGCAACCAGGATAAAAGACAAATCATCAACAAAAGCCTAAGCGACTATAATGATTGATTGCCGGCCGTCTGCGCTGAGCTCTATTTAATCACTTTATTTTCTCCGTTTGTTTTGGGATAATTGGTATTCGTGTAATTTGTATATGAAATGAGAACACCGGGATGAGAAGCTTCATATCCGGCGTCTATCCGGAGGCCGGGGTGTGCCGAAACGGATTCGATGCTATCATATGCCGCGCTATCGTTAGCTTACATTTATAAAAAACCGGTCAAGTGTTAAATATATTTCATGTAAATAAAATCGTAAAAGAAACTTCTATTATGACGCTTTATTAATTGGCTACCCTTATGCGTTTAATTTAAAACTTTTGAAAATATACTAAATGAACATACTATATATAAAACCGTATAAAAAAAACTATAAAAAAACTTACCACTCATGTGTCCGTTCTCGTACGGTGAATAATCACCGTTTTCGAGTCGATGTTTCTTGAAGGGATGACCGGGGAACTGTGTAGCGGCAAGTGAAAGACCCACGCCTGACGCGCGTTTCGGTGGTCGGCCCGGTCTGGAGCTGCGGACATAGTAGCACGTTACTGCCGTTTATGACGGTACACTTACATTTTAGTTGAGAATAATAATTATTTAATAACAACAATATATTTTATTAATAATTATGTATCATTATTATTATTAAACTCATTGTTAAATATTATTTATTATGTAAAGTCCCAAACGCCTGATCTGATGTTGTGTGTGTTATTATTAATGGTAGCTTTGTTTTTCTCCCATAAAATAGCTTATATTACATTTATGTATTTAGTTTTCCTTCTTTTTGTTACCCCAAAGTATAATGTTAGGTTCTTCAATTGAACAGATAATGTTTTCTATAGTAAAAAAAAACTTTTTCCCCTAAAAAATATAAAATAATAATATCATCAAATAACGAACTGTTATAAGCCAATATAATTTTCGCAGTATTAACTATGAAAATTTAATAAAACTAACTAATCCCTTTTATTGCCAGAATCAAACACTGCAGTTAATGATTACTATCGTATAACTAAGTTCTACTTTGTGTACCAATTCCAAAAATATAAAATAGCAATATTTCTTATAATTACAAACAGATTTAATCACACCAGCTTCATGCTTAACCCTAAATATCTACCTAATAGAATAGGCAGATCCCAGAGAGTGTCAAGACTCTCCTTTATGCCTGAAATACTGCGTGTTGAGTCGCAGACTACAACGCCCCCATTTAGTAGGTACCTACATATTATTTTAAAAAACACATTACGACAGATAACTAATTAAACACAATTTAAAACGAAATGGGGCAGCATCCAAATCGCCTTACGTAAGTTGTTCGTAGGATTTATCCAATAAATCATGTTCTCGTGTGAGGGTAGATTCCAGATTTATTTTTATTTATTTCACTCCCCCAAGATTTAATGCCGAGACATCGTCCACAGTTTCCACCAATTTCACGCTTATTGTTTTCCCATCCGTGATTTATAGTCAAGTAATAGAGGACGGTATGTTCTTAGCCGTAATAAACTTTGTCACCTAAATCTTTTGCCCTTAAGCCTATTGCTTGCCTACGCTTGGCCACAACAAAATATACCTGCTTCTATAAATTAGGAATTTCTATTAAGTGATATATCAGTTGCTATAAAATATTTGGACAAAAAATACATTTTTAAATATCGTAGGACATATAAGATAAAATAAAAAAGATAACTAATCAAATTTCTGCCACAAATTCTATATAAATGTCTATCTGTGTATGTATTATCCTTCAATTCACCTATCTCATCGATATTAAAATATTCTCTCTATTTCTATGAATAACAGTAATATTTTCATTTATTATAAGCACATTTTATAACCACTTATTATAATTAAAAACAACATTAAAACGAGAGCGCAAGTTTAGCAAGCCTACACCGATTGGCAATCAAATAAAGAAAGCGCACTTGCCACTCGTGATACCACATAACTAGCATTACGTATCGTCGGACAAGTTCGGCAATTATCGGGGGAGCGATGCTGTTATCATAGTATCAGCTTACGCAGAAACTGACTCTCGCCTATTTATTTTTATGTCAGCAACCGTCATTATGAGACACTCCATTAGCTTGGATTGTGGTATCTCGTTTTCGGTAGGTGGGGCGAATCGGTAATATGACGATTTTGTTTCACTACTTTATGAATAAGGTGTGTATTAAATCATTAAATACACAAACGCGGCTTCGCCCGCTTGTGTTTATAGGTGAGTTATTAAATCTGTACATATTTTGAAGCTTTTGTCTTATTCTGATATCTAAGCAACACTTTGGTAAAATTTCATCCAAATATGTTCTGTTTATGGTTGAAAGTGTTTAAGTGTAATCGAAGGATAGTGCTATGTAGCGCTAAAGAACTCTTATCACAAATAAGTTAATTATTTAATAAATTCCTCACATCTTATAAATTGAAATCATCCGTGCTATAATTAATAATGTACAAAAAGTCATTATAATTTGATAAAACGTATAAAAGAAACCAGATACAATATTTGGAACAATAAATTTGGTGCATTAATAAAAAAGTCTTTCCGGTGGTCGCCCATCGACAGATGTATACAGAAATAGCGACAATAAATTGGAAAATGACGCGCACAAAAATTTCAACTTATTTATTTTTAACACCTTAGTGTAGTAACGATGGACGCGTAAAATCAAATAAAAGTACAATGTGTACCTAATTGAATATTAGATTTTACGGTAGTAAAGGAGGCACCGCGTGCATTGGGCTTAGTAAATATTTTCATCACTTGTGATCGTGTAGCTTTAAGCTTAAAACGGATTTGCGTGTTACTAATATTAATATAATGAATGACAAATAACTCCGACAATATACAGATCCTACAGACAAAATGTTTGCAGGTTTGATTTTTATAATGATAGTAGCAAAATCTATTTATATTACTTCTTAAGTCAGTTAAGTGGGAAAAACGCGTTGGTTTACGCTATTCTATTAAGGTATAGAGAGTAGATGAGAGCGTACGCGTACCTTATACATCGTATTTTAACGAGAATTCCTAAGTAAAAACAAAACTCTATTAAATCAATTTTGGATGCCAACCTTCAAATCCTTGATCTCTAGCCACAAACCTTTCCACCAATTCGTTCGAACAACTCCTACAATAATACAGAAGCGTAAAAGAAAACAAAACGTAAGGCGCGACGAAACCCAATATTGAAAGTGTCGCGGGACAGAGATAAGGAACGCGTGCCCCTTGCCGCCACTTAGACCCTAATCTGAACACCAAAGCTCACTCCGATAAACTGCCATTAAAAAGCGTTCGATTTATTACACGACGATTTCCTAACGATTTATATGCGTTCGCAAAGTGCAGAACACTATCGACTGGTGTCAATGTATACTTGATATAGTTAAGTATCGTTTACTTAAGAGTATTGCAGCTCGGGTTCAATGTGGAACCCCTTTTAAGATCAAACTGAAGTTACGTTTAAAGATTTTATTTTTATTATTAATTAATTTTCTCTTAATATATTATGCTGTATTTTATACTGATCGCAAAATAAACTAATATTTCTACAACTAAATAGTATTTTTTTATTATTTCACAGTCATATAACATAAATATGTAAAAACAAAAAAAAAACATTTAAAATTTTCGATAACAGTAATATTTTTTCGTTGACAGAACACCATTTGTAAACATTTTCTCTGTAACCCTTCCCCATACCCCAGTGAAACTTACACCGCGGCTAGTTTCGCTTTTTGTTATATTTGCCTGGCAATATTCATCGCTCAACGCCCATGTCACTGAATAAATACCATCCACAAAGGACTCCCCAGATACTGCTGACAGATCTACCCCTAATAGACAGACAGACCTACTTTAGTAAACACACAAATCTCTATAATAAATATAGAACACCGAAAATCCTTCAACATAGACGATTAATAAAATATTATATTTAAAATTTTAAAACAATTTTAACACCCTATTAGAGTTATTAAGAGCACAAACGGTCGCCGGTACTCGTCGTACTATGAATAGACGACGGGTCTCTGTTATTATATTTGAGTTACTATTCTCGACTCTTAGTGTACGTGTTCACACTCACTGGCAATTACTAACATTAAATCATAAAATTCACGTGGCATAAACATCCTTCCCTAACGTATATAAAAAGTCAGAAGACTAAATAAGAGACGCTGACAGTCGATGGCTAGCTAATAGTCATAGTCTGTGTGGGTATCTACGTACGTATATTTTTTGTTCCCTTTTATTTAGTCGATACACTAACTCGTATGGGAATGTTTACATAGTATATTCTTAACTTGTGTTGCGTGTTTGTAATTACTACGGATTGTTACTAAATCTGAAATACTATAACAATATTTGTATAATGACGTCATGCTTGATCCAATTGGATACAAAGCACCAATGATATCACAGTGTACTATCAAAAGTTATAATTTAACATATCTCGGGCTCTACACGGCGACGTTTCCTTTTCAAAATAAGATGGTGTACTAAGGAAATATGATGTACGTACTACAAGAAACAACGAAGCTCTGTTTTAAAAATGGCTCAGGAATCGGTACACAAAGTAAAACAAACGCGCGTAATCTTATCTACGGTAAACTCAAACGCAGTAGCAGTTTGTCTTGGGTTCAGTACAAACATGATAAATGATTTCGGTTTAAAAAAGTGTTGTTGTATTTTGTAAACGAGTTCCGGTCGGAGGGAGATGGATTCTTTCCTTGATTAAATTATAATACCTATTCACCTTGAGAAGTACCTGGAGAAGAAGAGAAACCAACATTATTGATTTTCCAGAAAAAATCTAATCTATTGCTACATAAGCTAATATTTAACTAAGATTAATATTTTACAAAAAATAAAAAGACCACACTTTATGTCAATAAAGAAATTATTTTAAAAAATGCAAAGAAATTAATTGTAGCCAAAAATTAGAGGGTACATGGACAGTAACAATAAAAAAATGAAAGCAAAGCCGCGTTTAAGCGTGTCGTAAAAATAAAAATTAAATAAAAAATGCTTAGGGTGGAAAAGTTTCAGAGTGTAATTTGGCTTTACAATTATTTCCAGTTCGGATGTAACGGCGCTCTCTTAATGCTACCTGTCCCTGGGCTATAAATCTAAACCAAGAACCAATTAAATATAACATTTGTACATTAAATTTAAATCTTTTAACATTTTTACTCAAACTGTTACATAAAAGCGGTACAGTCAAAAATAGACTCTATTTTTTTTTTGAAAATAAATAATAAAACTATTTTTAATTATAACACTTATATTATTAAAATAAATAGTTTAAGAGATTGAATTTGTAAGAACTTTTAAAACATATCGAAACAATTTAAAATTGATCGTGATAATCAGGTTTTTTGCACGAGTTTTTGTTATCTGATAACATAATCATTACAGACAGTATACAGGCACAGTTCTGTACCTACTTCATATATTTTCTTTTTTAGCATTCGCTAAGACTATCAAACTGTGTTTCTTACACAGTGGACGCAAAGAAATCTTAAGTTAATAAGGCAAGTCACCGCTTACTCAGGTAGCTAGTACGTTTCAATATCTCGAGGCATTTTATTTACAAAACTAATTACGTTGGTCCGATAGCATATTAAACAGCTCCGGGTGCTCTTGATTCGATGACAGTTAATAAAGACATTACAAACGAATTTAATATCAGAGCATTCCATCTTTATATTTCCTATTATAGATTCTACAATGAAATACCGCTTGCATCGTAATAACATTTGTATTTTAATCAGATGTACTTGTTTTTCTTATATAAATAAGCAAGTAGATGTAATTTAAAGAAAAATCTGATATCTTGAAATTTTCTCATAGATATTATTTAAATAATGAAAATCTTACTTTTTATAAAAAAACTGGCCAAGTTCGAGTCGAAGTTGCCCACTAGGGTTTCGTATCAATTTCAAATTTGAAGGTCAACGGGAAGTAAAGTGATTACGCAGCGAATTTAATGAAAAAATAACAAAAACGATGCATATTGCTCATATCTGTTAATTGCGTTGATTTAGGAAATTGATTATTTCTGTGTTCAAGAGACCGTTAGCCTGAATATTTGATATTAATTTTGGATAGATATCTCCATGCGATTTCGAATTAAATGAGACGAATGACGGACAACCAAGTGACCTATAAGGGTTCAGTTCATTCCTTTATGAGGTACGGAACTCTAAAAAAATACGTTCTAATTAAAAAGATAACACATCTACTGATACAATTTGTGAGAGAATATCCTCTTTACGATGAAGCTTAAGAAAAAAATGTTTTATTCTTTTTTTTTTTGTAATTTTTATTACCTTTGGCACGAACTATCGTCGTTTCAACGGCACGTCACGTGATCCGGATAATTGAAATGTCCAAACACTAAATTTATGTTGCTACTATGATGACTCTATATCATTTTTATTATCATCAGACGTACCAAAATACCAGAATGAGGACTAATTTACAATTTAACATAACATTTTGAGATATATATATATAAGTGAATATTCACATTTATGCCGTCATATTATATTCAAAACTATTTAATATTATTACAAACGTAACAATGTAAAGCGCCGTGCATCCCTTCCACGAATGCTAGGGCAACATAATCAGCCCTCAAGGGACAAGCTCCCGTAATTAGCGGCTGTTCATTTCTTAATTTCAATATTTAATTACAAAGGAAACTCGATGACTGCGAGAAGAAAGAGACGTCATCTTCAGAAAGTTACAAATCCGTTTCGTTTTATTCGTTCAGAAGTAAGTACCAACGCCGGCTTCTGTATTAATTCCTCGCCTACAATATCAAAGGGTTTAAAATAAATAAGGTGTACTTGGAAAATTGAATCATTATAAGTGAAATCGTATTTATAACTCAATGCATATAATAAAAATAAAAATAAAAGGAAAAGAAAAAATAACTTTTTTGTCATTTACTTTCCGTATTTAGGTTTTCATACATTATAAATTATATATTTTATGCAAAATATATGGACACATTAATCTTTTTGGGTAAATATGCATGATACTATTATCCATGTAACTTTATCTGATCAGCCTTCTAACAATTCCCTTTGTCATAACGCTATTGTCAATCCGGTAATAGCCCCCGACGTATTGTCGTTTTATTCTATTTCCTCCAAGCTTTATGAAATTTTCTTTTAAGTGAATTTCAATGTATCTTGAAATTTTCTTTTGGGAGTAAAAGTTAAAAAAAAATTCACTAATCACAAATGAGAAATGTTTCACCTAAAACGGCAATATCAATAGAGTTCATATTTGTAAAAAGTCAAACAATCAAATGAAATTAATTTCCCTTTGTAGGTGTTTTTCGTTTGGGACGTTTTTCGTTCATTGTGACGTGGTGTGTTTGGCATGTTTTGTTCAGCCTCTTTGACGGCCGCTGGTCAGGACGTAACCATTCACGCACGTATTGGTCGAGTGTTTTGTGTTAAATTATACAATTTCTAGCCGAATGACCACATACGCCCCTGCCACCGTCGGTGCCGCCCTTTCTTATAACGGTGTTATTGTCAAATATGACTGTTCAAATTAAACATTTAACGTATTAGAAATTTAGTCAATTTGTTGTAGTTTCATGTTAATAATTTTTTATGAAAATATCAGAAGTACGTTTTATTTTCTTTTCCGTGTGAAAAAGTAATTAATTTACGAGAATTTCATATAATTAACTCTCTAAACTACCATTAAATTGCAACATACAAATCTACCGATTAAAAGAAACGGGCACCAAAAAATAAATAAATAAGAGTATAACAAATCAACAATACATCAGTCATTCTGCAAATTAATATTAGAACCGAGCCTCGAATCCTGACCGCTGGCGCCAAGTTTTTATTCCAAACAAATGTTATAAAAAAAATTAAACAGTTCGACACGAAACACAAACGGATCGGATACAATACTATCGACTTCAATTTCCAAACGAATTTACTTTGTCGCTTTTAAAGGTTTAATAGTTTTCATTTAGAGAGATATGGTTCATCTGGAACAAAATGATAATGTCTATCGCTACCGTTCCCGGCGTTTGTTGTGTTTTTTATCTGTAAACGGTCTATTGTATTTAAAAAAAAAAAGAAATTGCTACCTGGCTAACACATTTGGTTGGTCCCTAAATTAATTTCATCTAATCCTGGCGGTTAATGTTGTCGAGTCATACAAGTCGTATGTTAACATCGGCTTTTAACTAGTGTTAGGAAAAAAAGCCGAGAGACTCATTTTTCATCAACGTGCATTATATAGGCACTTGAAAGATAAATGCAGGTTCGTTTCAATATATGTAAAGTTCATTCGAGCACTGTTACAAGCGTTTGAAAATTATATTTTATGAATTTTAAAATATCTTGTATTTTAAAATTCATAAAATATAATTTTCAGGCGTTGAGTTCAGCCACTTCAGTTACAGTACGTAATGCCTTCAGAATTCAGCGAAAAATGGGGAACGTGTCGTAATATTAGGTTCCCTCTGCCTAATCAGGATAGAGCATGATACTAATACTTGAAATTTACATTTTATTAAATAAAACTCGCACTTATATTTTAGAATAATTTGATATAAGTAAAAAAAAAATGGTAATTGTTATTAATAACTTAGTACCTTTACTTATTATCTTTACAAAAATACACTAAATATATACGTTCAACATTATTTTGTAATTAATGAAAACAAACAATAAAGAGATTTGAAACAGAATAGAGTCCCGGACGTGTATGTGATCGTTTAGCGCTGAACAAAAATAAACGTTATGATTTACTTAACGGTTTATTAGAAAAACATCAGCTGCCAAGAAGTATGGAAATAATTCATATGCTTTAAATATATGTAGGTAGTCAATAGTCATACAGAAAATTATTATTAAATTTATTATCATGAAAGAAAGATATAAAATAGAATAGGTAATCTTTTAGTTAAATACTAAATGGATTTTCTTTTTAAATGAGCATTTTATAAGTACATCATTTTTATTGAAGCACATGGAACCATTTTTAGTAAGCGCCATGGTTGTGGGTTCGATCACCTCTCAGAGGATTAATTATTCTCTTTCCGCCACTAACACGCAATGTTAAAAATGTATATTGCTGCTAATAAGATAAAATAGATCTATGTTTTGAAACTATTTACTTTTTCATTACAGTTAAACGATAAAGCCGCCCGGATGTTTGCACCTGTTGTTAAGATAGGTAACAGTAAGATGGGTCTTAATAAAAAATTTTAAGTATTAAAAATGTATTATACTAGAGACTTATACGCGGCCTTGCCCGCTCAAGTTTATTGCTATATTATGACCAAATGACTATGTGTAATTCTAATGTATACGTTTGAATACTACAAAAAAATATCTAAATCCATCTAGTATTTTTTGCGCAAAATTGGAACAAACATCCATCCTCACAAACTTTCACACATAAAATATTAGCAGGATAGTAGGATTTACCCTTACTAAAATTAAATTAAAATTCAATTAGCTTCACGCTATATCCTGCACACAGCAGGGTAGGCAGAGGGAACCTAGTGTTAAGACACTGCGTTCCCCACTTTCTGCCGAATTTTGTAGTCATTGCGTGTTGAGTGGCAAAACTCAACGCTGCGCTTTTTGCCTCGACACCAGAGCGAAGAAATGAAAATATAAGTTTAAGTAAATATTTCATCTTCTCGAGTGGGGATCGAACCCACAACCAGTCGGTTTTACAGTCCCACTGCGCTGTGCCGCTGCGCTACGACTGGCCTACCCTTACTAATTTACTCATTTTAAACGGTAAGAACATTCACAAGACAAAGCAAATACCTACTACATTTCAATGCTTAGGAATTTTAAAATAAACACAAGTTATTCATAAATCACAAGCGTAATAGTTACATTCTGACGTTACGTAAGTACATCTGTAAAATCTTTTGTTTGATCAGACTCAAACATCTGGATGTTGAACAGAAGTTCATAATAAAATATGAAGAAAAAACACGATAAGTCCTTTTGTATCGGCCGCTTATACTCAAACTAAACTATGAATGAGTGATTTTGATACTTTTAGCTTTCAAATTATCATAGAAAATATCTTAATAGTTTATAGAATATATATAAAGATAAATGAACTGTTGTAAGCTGTTGATGCATATCCCTTATCACATAATCTTCGCCAATTAATAGACAATGTGAAGCCAACCACAAAAAAAAAACATAAATAGTGGCCCGAAGGGCAGTGCAGTAATAGGTTAATTGCGTTTATTATATACGGTATAAAAAAAACAGTTAGTAACCATGCATAATATCCATTCATTTAATTAAATGCCAGTTCTACCGGTTTTATTATAGTGTATTTATTTTCTGTGCTACTATTAATATGAATCATTCTAAAATCATAAATATGCACTTGTCTATGTTTAGATTAGTCTATGGTTAGTTGCCAAAGCGATTGGAGTTCGGATGGTAATTAAATTAAAATGTTATTTTTGAATCAATTTCTAAAAAAGCTGAAAAATTGAATGGTTTATCATCATTTATATTTCTTTAGCACAATCAATTTAATCAATAATATTAAAATAGTCTAGTATCAAAACACTTGCTTTACATCTGCACTGCAACCGAAACGTACTCGTTGTGTCTTATAGTAACTATCTAAGATTTGTTTTGATAATACATCATAGAACTATTAAATATTGGATCGCTGAGTGAGAATACCCGAACTGTTGTTACGTTTCAGTGCAAGTGATAACCGACGAGCGAGTGGATTAATACAAACAAGAAATCTGTAGCTCATTGTGTTTTTACCACGAGATTTAACTTAAGATATAAATTTAAAATAATAATCACTTATGATATATGCTTCACACTCATTACTTAAGCCCAGATTTAGTTACGAACGTAGCGATTTGTTATTTCAGCGTTTAGATGATGTTTGAACCTTGTTATGTTTTGTTGGAGGCATGTGGGAATCATTCTTTTGTTTTACATCCGGGTTACATATTTATTTATAGGTCAATCGATTGCAAATATATAAATTATATTAAGTAAGAACGTCTGATGCAACGCATATGAGGAATGAGGGCTTGATCAGAATTTTAAAGTGATATCATATAAACGCAATAGACTACATTTTTCATTCAACGAGGTACATTATCAACACCGCTTGACATGCGTCAGCGCGGTACTTCCGTTCCCAGCCTTTGCTTATCTCTGGCAAATATAAAACGAAAGTAATGTAAAACTAAGATGAAAAATTATCTGTATTTTTATGTTACGCAATTGTGTAAATACACTAGATTTCTTATGTTTGTTTCATGGACGGAAAAATAAGATTAATTATGGAAAATTTAAACTGTTTAGAATTTAATGTCAGAAATATTAGTAATATAAAATTTATTTAACTAAATTTAGTTTTACTTTTTGAGATTATGAGACTACTCATTGGTTTTCTAATATTGTAATTTATGTAAGGAATATGCGGGATATTATAAAATTCAAACGGAAAAAGTTATTAAAAATAACAATCGTGCCTTGTGTGCCTTTGTCAATTCTTAAATATTTTCATCGAGTTGTCATTCCAAGGTAAATAAAGCGACGCCGCTGTCACACCAAATAAATACTAGCCTGTCACTCATACAAAACAAGTTAATAGACACAATCAATTTACCCAAAATTGTATGTAGGAGAAAAAACATATTAACTTGGCGAGTCACGCAACAGAGCTGTCAAAACTGTATCTTGTAGGTAGGTACCTCTCGCTGGTGTTCTCTAACGGTTTTGTAAATGCACCCACCTATATTAGAATTCAATAAGGCTGATTGTCTATCGCCGTTTCGTTTTGAAACCTTATAATTATGTAGTGACACTAATGTGATCTTTAACCTTTCAATTAAGTTCTTGTGAGTGTTTAGTTGTTTTTATAAGGTTAGTTGGTTGTGGATTCGATTCGTATTCGAAGAAATTAAATGTGTTTTTTTTTATTTCCTCACTTTGGTAACTAGGAAAAGCGCGGCGTTGAGTTCCGCCAGTCAACATGCAATGCCTTAATAATTCGGTGGAAAGTGGAGTCTTAATGTCAACGCAATGTCTTTACAATAAGTTTTAAAAAAAATTAAGCAGATATAGAATTGGAAATTAACGATCTTATAAGAAGGTTATGTAATTATCAGTTGTTATATGCATGTTGTTCATTTACTTGATTAGTTCATTCTAAAAAAGTGTAGTACTATAACGTACATTCAAAATACAATATATATACAGTTTTACAACATTTATTTTTATGTAAGGAAATAAAAATGTTTACTTAAAAATAAATAAATGAGAACATTGATATTCGTCGAATGAGGTCAAGATGCACTCAGTGCCGTCGCGTGCCGCGGTTGCGGTTAACCCGTATATTGCTTGCTTCAAATCGCTCCATTAGGGGGATATTAGCTTACGAGATTTCTGTTTTACTAAAATTATGGGAATATAAAATAATAGTTATTACAAAACTGGATGATACATGTATTAGTATATACTAATGTTTAGTTTACTTTTAAAGAGGTTACGAGATTTAGAGGATCAGGTTACTATCATCTTATTAATGAAATCGAACATTTGCCTAGAAACAGACTGAGATTCGATCTTACGGCCGTTGCGTTCAGTCAATCACGTCCTAGTCGAGTTGCGTTAGCATTAGTTCATTCGTTCATATGAAAAATATCTCAAGACTACTATAATAAGAACAAACGCTACTCATCCTAATATAACTATAACTATATATGGAATCTCTTTTTCTATATATTTGTAACGACAAATCAACACACCCTTTAATTAAACCGACGACACTGTGTCAACTGTTAGTGTAACTATAGGTAAAACTAGTTAGGAGCGAAATAAAGTCCCATATAATTCAGTAGTATAATTGTCCTGCTGTTTGTTTTGTGGGGTTCGACTTGCATTACGTCGAGTAAACATGAAAGTTAGCCACGTGACTGTTGGGCTTCATTAACTAATAAATACGCAGTTAATTTAGTTATGTACCTAATAGTTGATTAAACAAAACAATGGAATTATTTTATATGTTTAGTTAGATATAAGTAACATGGTCATCATGACGCAGGTGCACAAGCGTGTCTGAACTGACTATAAAAGCGACTGATGTGGGTTCGATTCGGAAACGGAATTAAATATTAAATATTTTAATTTTTTCGCTCTGGACGAGTCGTTTTGATAACTGGAGAAATGCTTAGATGAACTAGTTATTGGACAGTACTTATATCAAGAAAAATAATAAATAGCTGCGATGATAAAATAAATATACCTTGCACTTAATTTTTTAATAATTAACTCAAGAAAAGCAAATATTTTCATTATAGCACTCGCTCTATCTAGATATTTTTTTTTAATCGCCGTCTATAACAAAATTATGGGAAATAAATATATTGCGTTAAATGTCATTAGGAAGTTTTAAACTTGGCGAGTCACGCAACAGAGCTGTCAGAAGGACATTTAAGAAGTATATATATTTATATAATTAAATTCGGAAATAAAAAAAAACGTCGATCATTAGTGTTTGTCGGTTACTGGTGCTATTGTCTTATAAAAAAAAATAGTAATAAAAAAATATAAATAATAAACACCATTGATTTTTTTCTATTTTTACTAAGTTCAAAAGTTAATTTAAATTATTAAGTAATATGTAACCCACTGTACTCTATTTAGTAGACTAGATACACCTATATAGAAGATTGAACACCATTTTACCACCTTGCCTAGGTACCTACTAGGTTTCATACGGAACAATCAGGGCAAAGCGAGGCCCATTCAATTATCCCTGAAAATTGAGTCTCATTAAAATAATAAAGCAGCCGGCGGCGAAATCAAATTGAACGATAACAAAAGCTTGTGTTAATTCGAAGCGACAGCGCGTTTTGCTCATGTCCGATAAGAGGCATTCAATTGTACAAGGCAGATCCAGGAACTCTACTACCACAGCACCAGAATCGATGGCACTTATCTCAGTTGGGATAATCTTATCCTGTTATGTTTTGTTGCAGCCAGAAAATTTTAAGTAAATCATAAAATAAAAATACTTTACATATTACATGTACCTAAGTTATTCACAAAAAAATTCGCAAATATATTTATTTATTTAATTTAGTAACAAATATAATATATAACAAGTTCCCATATAAATGTATTAAAAGTTGACATTAGCCTTATAAAATACCATAACTCAGAAAACGCAACAGTACCTACGCGTATCTGTAATTCAAGCACTAAATTCAGTTAATGCGTAGCGGCGTACATAAACCATAGATCATAGGAGCAGCCGACCCCGTCGACGTCCGCGCAATAATAGCGATGCTCCACTGCAACCCCAACCCAAATGCAATTGTGTACATTCGTGCGGGTATTGAGTTACAATAATGCGATGGAAACATTTGCATTGCATCCTGACTTGAGGTGTGGAGTGAGGAGTGCGGAGCGGGTGCCTCGTCATACACCCATTAGGTGTATTGCTGAAACTGCTCACTTCATTAGTTAGTCAACCCTCCCGTATTCTAAGTACAATTGTGAAATTAATTTAGTTTACATTACTAAGTACGTCAAACATTTACGTAATATAAATAAAATCACATTTATTGATACACTTTGAATACACAGAACTTAAGTTGTTCATAATATATATAAGTAAATATATAGTTTTATTTACAAATATTAAAAAGTAACTATCAATTAAATATCCTTTTTATATATCAATACGCATATCTACGTACCCAGAGCTTACTCCCCCCTATTTGGTGACCACTTGGTGGCCATCCCGCAAATTGCTCTTTCCAAACAAAATTGTCAATAAAACTCATCTGATTCGCAGTTAAACAAGCGAACGACATTATTAATTTATGCGATGTAATATGGCGCAAGCGTTGCCGGGATACAGTGTAAATTATTAATAGTGCTGGGGTAAAAATTAAGCTTAAATCGAATGGGTAGTTTGGACAGTAACGTTCGTTTTATGTTTCTATGGACAGATTAATTTGTAGGGTGATAACAGTCCCCGAAATCTCTGTAATAATGATCGGGAGAATTGCAGCACGTTCATTTCTATGCAAAAGCTAAAGCTTAATTGACTATCAATCGGCATCAATATAATCTAATGATGTATCCTTGTTGAATGTGCTAGGAGTTGATGAAGGTGAAAATGAAACAATCACATTTTCTGCCGGCACTGAACGTAGACAGGTACTGAAGGCAAATAGCTCCCTCGCGTCTTGATGTTATCTTAAGAGAAAGCGATTACACAAATCTGAAGAAGCTATTAATCCGGCTCGCTGCCCTCGAATGGCATCATGGTTTGTTTAATAAAATCGTGAATTTACATATCAAAACCTACAAAGGGGCATAATTGGACCCGATGACTTAGAAAACGTGGTGGGTGAGGGGGAGGGGGAGGGGGAGGAGGCGCCCCCCGACAACAAACAAAGGAATTATACCCGCCTCAAGAAACTTTTAGCAATGGAAAACGCCTTAACAAACAAACGCGTGTGTATCTAATGAAATTCCTATGGTTGCATAACATACCTACCCCGCGTGAGCGTCGAGCGTTATTAGCGGAATTATTTCTTGGGGTAGAATCTTTGAAGGCGGCTGCCCTTTCGGAAAAGTTGTTAAGAAAACGGGTTGCGCACTTTTTGGAGATTTCATTAGTTCGTAACTATGTGATGTGTTACGCTAGGCATCTAATTTATTGAGTAGGCGTAGCCGGAGGAACGAATGGGCAGCGAGCATTCGAAAATGGAATAAAGTTGCCGAATCACCCGCTTTGAGGTGAAGCCGACGACACGATTCGTTAGGAGACAAATGTTTGGATTCAATTCCAACATATTTTTTCGTCGTGGGTAATTAGCAACGGTGTATTTAAGTCGAGCAATGCCGACCGCAACGCTCATGTAATTAACTTTATATTAGTTTAGGAGATTACTCACTTATAAACAAAATATAAACCATTCCGAATAATGCAAATTATCATTTAGAAAAGATCTAAACATATCGCCGAAAAGAGACAAAATAATTTTATATATAATGTACATTGCAATACAAAGTTGTATCGAGCCAGTACAATATTTTGATCGTCCAATAAAATAATCTTTCATTAGCATTTTGAGGAACATAAAAGCGAACCGAATCGCCTACTGAATCGTTTCAAGTCACTTAAAATACTTCGCTGTGGGAAAGCGAAACGTAACAAACAAGCGAGCATTGTTTTTAACAGTTACAAGTTAAACTTTAGTAGTTCTAGATATATTATGAACATATACAAAAGTACTTCAAGAATAGAATAATATAATAGAAGAAAGTTACAATTATTGAGGCCAGTCGTGGCGCAGCGGCACGAGGTGTGACTGTAAAACCGACTAGTTGTGGGTTCGATCCCCACTCGAGGAGATGAAATATTTACTTAAATTTATATTTCCATTTCTTCGCTCTGGTGTCGAGGTTAAGGGCGGCGTTGAGTTCTGCCACTCAACACGCAATGCCTCCAGAATTCGGCAGAAAGTGGGGAACGGAGTGTCTTAATACTAGGTTCCCTCTGCCTACCCTGCTGTGTGCGGGATACAGCGTGAAGCTGATTTAAGTTACAATTATTAAATACTTCCAACAACATTGACGAGATGTCGAAGTAGAAATTGCTTTTATCTCTATGTATGCGCCATCCATCGTCAGATCGAATGTGAGGCGTGACGATGAATTATAGTATCTATTAAGTCGCACGACTACGAGATTCCATTGTGTTCAATAGATATTTATACAAATAGATACGTCAAACAATTTGATCTTATAAAAAAAGGTAATAAATAAACTGAGTACACTTTTTTATTTATTTTTTTTTCTTTAAAATATCGTATTTAGAGTTTTAATTATTCATTCTTCCTATATTTATAATTTTATGCATTACGCAAATTTCGCATTTTTCTAAAATGCAAAAATTATGGCGTCAGTGTAAAGACACGTCGTTATTAACTTTCTTTTCTTTCTTTAAAGACTGTCTTTTGAGTTTAATAAAAGAATTTCAGATTTTGTTAAAAATAATATCTATAAATAAAAAAAAATGTCTTGATAATTTGTTAATTTATTAATAACTATAATATTGGAATAGTAAAGTTAAGGAACATATTTAATCAACGTTCTTTATGTTAAAAATAAAAAATGACCAATATTTTTTTGTCCTATCTGTAATTCTAAAGCTCTATAGTCAAAGACGATTTGTACTAATTATAACGCGCGAACGGCGAAGCGATTATCTTAGTCTCAAGATATTCAAATTAGTTTATTCGCTAAATGAGAAATATCTCTTATAAATAAAATTATCTATATTTTTGCATTTTTTATATAAAGAATAAGAGAATAATAAAAAGTAAAGGAATTTCTTATACCGTTAGGTACCGTAGTGTTGATCAGAAAAGCAGAAATTTAAAAATAAAACATAGCTACGTCCACCAAAAGAAAATTTAAATTTGTGTATAGAAATGTCTTATTCCCAGCAGGAAGATTGTTCGTAATTCGTTTATTATTTTTCCGGTTCATCCCTCTTCATTTAATAAGTAGCACAATGTGTACATATTGAAATACTTTATTGAAATCGGTAAGCACTTTGTATTATACTATCACACACTTTACCCAGCACATAGGCGGAGGAAACTTGGGAACCTCTTTCCCATTAAGACACTCCCGTTCCCCAGTTTCCGCCGAATTTATTGTGTGTTGAGTGGCGGAACTCAATGCCCGCTTTGCCTCTATACCAGAACGAAGAAATGAAAATATTAAATATTTGATTCCCTCGAGTGGAAATCGAAGCCACAACCTGTGTACGCTTTAGACATTTGTTATTTTATAAAATTAAGTAAAAATTGACCTGTTTACGTTATAGTGACAATTATAGTAAATACAAAGGCATCCGGATGGCAGTAAAGAAGAAAGGATTTGATGGCACACGTGTACGAGTGTGGCGGGTGTAACTTAACACTTGGTAGAACAAAGACTGGCAGACAGAAGTGTCAATATCCTCATGGAGACTCATAAGATGCCCCTATGATGACGGCTGCACTCGTTCATAAAGCATAATAGTACTTTACTCGCTCTGTGGGAATATTAGAACCACAAATTACGCAATTACTTTTTAATGTAATAGATTTAATATAACATACAGAATATATGAGGCCACACGTGGCGTAGGGGCACAAAGAGTGAGTGATAGCGCGAGAGGTTGTGGGTTTAATTCCATTCATCACACAATGCCTCCAGAATTTGACGGAATATGAGAAACGGAGTGTCTTAGCACTAAGTTCATAAATATTTTTTTGACCATAATTAAAAATCTATCGTTGCGGAAAAATTAAACACTAAGTAAGGAAACATTTCGGAAACATAAATGGAAGGCATTGGTAATTTACGTTGTAAGAAAGCTTTTAGATTCTATTAATGTCGATACTCAACCCCCTAAAGAGTTAGAAACACGGAATGGAATTATGCGTCCCCTAAAAGTCGCCGATGAAATTGGAGGCACAATTTATTCTGCATCAGGTTTGTCTAATATTACCCTTCACTTATCAGTTTTCGAATTATTATACAAACTTTATTTTAATTAATATAATATGTATTATTGGTTTGATATTTAAATTATTAAGAAAAATCATACGTCTTTCAGGCCAGCCGTAGCGCAGAAATAGGTGAGTGACTGTAGACGTGACTGGTTGTGGGTTCGATCTCCACTCGAGAAAATGAAATTTTTATTTACATACATTTACATTTTCATTTTTTCGCTCTGGTGCAGAAGCAAAACGCCACTCAACACGCAATGCCTCCAGAACTCAGTAGAAAGTAGGAACCGGAGTGTCTTAACACTAGGTTCCCTCCGCTTAACCTGCTGAGTGCGGGATACAGCGTGAAGATGATTTAATTTATTTTATTCAATTGAGTTGCAAACTTGTGAAAGTGTTTATACGAATACAAAAACAAGATTAAATAACTGTTGCCCTTAATGAAAGCAGAGGGCCCGCAGAACGTTATAAAATCTTAAGGGAGGACATGCAAACACATTAATTAATAGAAGCAACACAAACTTCAGAAGTCTATAACCGTGCTGGCCCCAACTTTTACATTAACACCGGGAAAGGGGAGCGGTTACGATTGCACCTATTACTGTGCCGTTTTAGCTTTCGTACTGTCATCGACAAACGTCGTTTACTTCCTAATGATATCCGAACTTTTCAAATTAAGACATTGTAAGCCTAAAGCAATATGGGCCAATTTTAACTTGCTATAAGTGAAATGTTACTTACGAGCGTGGCGTTTTGGATATGGATTTTGTTCTTTACTCATTAAATTTGTACCATTACATTACAAAAAAAAAAAAATTTAGACAGGATACTATGTTTTACTGCTCAATTTTAGCAACATTGTAATTGTATCCAATAATCATTTCAACAAAACAAGCCCGTCCAAATAAATCCAACAAATATTTTAATAGGCACATGCATCCAACCTCTTTATTGGTAGTATAAAAGCGTTCGTAAAAGAACTAACTCTTGGACAAAGTCTAGTCAGCTATAAAATAAATCTAACCAAGTTATCGTCCACAATAAACAGTCAGCGCAGGAGGCTATCGTCATTTCCCACGCAAAGTTGCCGTTCATAAAAGCAACAAAATTATATATTCAAGATTGAGAAGGTGGTGGTATAGCAGTTAAGGCTTTCTACGTGGTCCAAGTTACAATGCAAATTGCCGCGGAGGGGTGCGTCGATGCCCTCTAACTGTGCGACTCGGAAAGATGGCCGCCGTAATGGTAAAATGAAATTATTAACCATTGTCTTGTGAAATCGGCCGCAGTCGACACCTGAGACTCGCCCTCCGATGACTTAATGTGGACATCCCCCAAGGACCAGCAAGGTAATGGATATCCAGATGATACAATAAACAACAGGAAATACCTTCATATATAATGACAATAATACAACTTTCATAATATGATTAAATGTAATAATAAAAATAATAATTATTATACGTTTAGTATATTAAAATTTTACTCAAAAAACATACAACACAACGAAATTATGACTAGCATAATGAACGAAATTCATAACATCAAAACTTTTTTTCATAAGTGAAATTAGGTACACTTAAAAATTCTTGTAAGTAAGCACTTCCACCCATTTCTTACGCCAAGACATTACTTACTACCCTCGACTGAAAGCTTTGTATTAAAATTTAAATCTACTTTGCAAAGTGTATTTTATACACGTGCTCGTGCAATTTTGATCGTACATAAAGTCCCAAACAGCTACTATTATTACGTTTACCTTTGCGGTATTGGGTGTTACATCTCTCCCTAACCATTCCGTTAATATTTCGGCTAAGTCTCCCATGAATTTTGTATGTACATTGTTAATGTATTATGGAAGGTTTAATTATACGTTTGTGACATGCTTTGCCGCGTCGCTGTTGAGGCTCGTTCGCATTGCTCTTTCATACATTTTATTGTAAAATTATGATTTGTGACATTGATGGGAATCTGAAAGATTTTCTAAGGGTCTATGTGTATTGGAAAATATTTATGATATCAACACAGGGTAAAGATCCATAAAAAGTAAGTCTATTATTCGGTTATGCCAAATCGATATCCAAATTCTCGACTTATAAAAATAAATTAATTTAAAAAATTGTTTTCGACAACAAAGGCCCGGATCCCTACTTATTAGCCGTCTGAAATTCCTCTTTAATCCAATGCATGCCCACTCCGTGTTTTTAATTTCACACAAAAAACGGCTTCGAGTTGGTGATCAATCAAAACTCACGATCGCTTTTTTATACCCCCATTGCAGTACACTTTCGCCTTTCTGTAACCGCTACAAATGTGTCTTTATTATTTTGTTTGCAAAAAGGAAATGGATATACTTTGAATTAAATTAGTTTGATGGATTTATGTTGGAATGATTTATCTTTGCTTTGCGATTGTAATTTTTCAATTTTTAATTTAAAATTTATATAAATATATTGGATTGCTTGTTTTTTTTTCAATAATTTACTAATTTATTTATTAAATACTTTTTAGAAAACATATAGAAATTTGAACTGACATGACGGTCTTGGACGGTTTTCAAGAGGCGTGGGTTCAAATCCCGCTACGTTTTAATTTTAATATGTTTTGTAAAAAGTATTTCTCCTTCCTAAGTGTTGAATAACACTTAAAATAGTAAAAAAAATATTTATAAAATATTACAATATGTACCATCAGGTACATTTGTATCAACAAATATACGTCTTTATAACATCTAAAAATAATAATATCTAATTATATAATAATGTCAAAATTATGTTTTTATGAATTAACACTGTTTTTGTACAGAATCACTTTTAAATGTCTAGCCTTTAATATAAGTTAAAAAAACTGATCTCATTTTTTTTTATATTGACAATAGCCTGTAAAATAATTTAGGCATTCCGAAAAGTTTAATAAGACTTTTTAAATTTAATTTAACTTAACCCAAACTTAAACCTAACCTAAAATTAAATAAGTAGTCACGTTTACTGACACGCTTATGACTCTACACCACGACTGGCCTCAATAAAAGATTAATTTGACTAATTGAGTGTTTATTATATTACTTTGACTAAATCAACAAAATATCTATTGTGGTACATACTTTGTAACATTTTCTATATTACATTATATTCTCTCTTAGCAATTATTCACTCATGAATGAAACTATAATGTAATTGGTTTACATAAAGTTTCATCCCTACATCACGCAGAAACCATAAAACATGTGTCTCCTTAATAGTATTTGAAAGACGTCGATGACAAACAGACCAGACAGATTTTAAAGAATAATCTTTACAGATCTTGGCAATCTCCACGAAATCCTATTTAAAGAACACGCAACAGTGGTTTTTAAAGGGCATGCTTTTAAACTTTAGAACACTCCCACACTTGTATAAAAGTTTTTACTAATGATATCGTCCTTCTACTCTTTTATGCAATAGCGCCCTTGCATACAACAACAGAGACTTTTGTATTGTAATCTGGATTAATATTGAAAAGCCATTCCCAAGATTACAGCTTAGGTAAAAGTATTTTTTATAACTTTGAAAGAATATCACTTTTAGTATCTTTAAAACATAGGGTAATATTATCTATACCAACTTGTTATAGAACATATTCTTGGTCGTTAATATCTACTATTTAAATTTGGGTCATCCATTTAATTAAAAATATTTTTTTTCATCAAATTCAACCTAGATTCACAAAGTTTTGGAAGCTACTGCAACGTGTATTGAACAAACAAAGAAACACATTACAAAGCCATAAACCATGCAACAAAGGGACCGACGTATACGTGTTGAAACTGATCCATCATGTCTCCTTTTAAAATAACAAAAACTCATATGATGCACACAACAGATGTTTACGTAAAAAACAACCTAGTAGAATCTACATAGTATATATTTTTTTAATATTGTTAAAAAAAGTCAACCTTTCTAATACGATACAATTTTAAAAAATAATCATCCTGATGTGACTATTTTGATACCTCGATAGACTTATACATTAATTTCGGTTTAAACGGCTCATTTGTCTAATAATTATGTTTTAAATAGTCGGTCTTTTAAAATGTTGTTCTATAGCAGGTGTGGGCATAATTTTTAACTTGGAACACGTTACAAAACTCCATCAATAACCGGTAAATTTATCGCTATTTGGCTTGTTGGTGGATAGCTCAATTCGAATAACAAACATCAATATCAGAAAGCAAACATAATATCGACCAATAAAGAGTCCACATATCAACATGCAAAATTCCAATTAGATTCCAAACGTATGTATGAACGTGATAAAAGGACCGTTATTGAAGTTGCTTATCTGTGTAATTAGAAAGGAACTAAGCTGGAACCATTTGCGTTTATAATGGGAACTTTTGAGTGTAATGCAGTTGTTGGATAGCTGATAAAGTATGTGGATATTTGAGTTAGCACACATACATATGTAGTTATGTAAAGTTAAAATAAAAAGCGCGACAGATTTTTTTTCTCAAAAAGTATAGAACCCTAAAAACATTTTATTATATTTATTGCAAGTATTATAAAGTATAGAAGAGGCGGTTTTTAGCTTATTTCATATAATAGTTTCCACCATTAAAAAGCTCGTTCAAAAAATAGACTTTCCTAAAATTGGCCCTTTCCACTCACTGTGGATTCATCATAAGGGAACGCGCCATCAAATATTCAATTTTAAAACAGCCGCTAAAAGCGAAATGTCATCGCCTGTATAGACGCAGCTGGAGCATAACGATTTAGAAATTTTGATACAGATGGGACACGCACTTCACAAGAGGTATGAAATAAGAAATTGCATTAGCAAAAGTGGAAATTTAAATGAAGACGACATAATCACTTTGCTGCTATAAGTAAAATTACTTTTTAGAGCTCTTTTCTGCTCGCTGTTATATTGTACTGGTGATTCTTAAATTATACTGTCAACAACACGAAAATGATATAGAGTAAGAAAAATTTCATTAGCGCCAATCAAAATGACGAGGTCCAAAATGAAGCTCGTAAAGAGAGTCGTAATCACGGAGTTCAGCAGCACCCCTCAACGTGAGGTCTTATTAAAGGAATAATATTTACAAAACGAGACGCCTCAGAAATCCCCAAATTAAGATTTCGTCGAAACCCGCCCAACTTCCACAAAGTGGAATCATTAAATTAAAAATGTAAACTTTTCTCTTAGCAAGGTAATGGGCATCCCAATGTAGATAAATAGATGGAATAGCTGCAAAGGAGCATTTTCCTGTTCATTAAATTTTTCCTTCGCTTTTTTATTTCGACCCCTGGTGCTAATTTTGTTGGAATTCACGCCCCTCAACTCCACCCGCTGGGGCTCAATCACAGAAATTTTATATCCGGAATTAAATAAGTAGCCGACTGAATTACGGACAAAATTTAATATGAGCTTATTTTCAGCAAAGAATTTCACTTAATTAATCAGACATAGGGCTCTACTTATCACAATTACTTAAAATGTTCTTACGGTGACTCTTAATAAATATTTCTTATCCGTTTATTATTGCCGTTCGTAGCTTTGGAGGTTCTTAAAGACGAATATTCTCATCAACGACATCTTATTCCGGGAGTGGTTTATATTGGTAACTCAATTGCCTATGAGATCGAGCTGCAGACACTCAACAGGAAACACCAGTGAAGTCGGTGGCAAATGCAATTATATTTACTAATATGCTGTCTGCAATCGACGCCTACTGCCACCCTGCTGCCCCAAGCAATATTACCCTTTAATTGTTTCGGGAAAACTAGTTAAAAATGGTTATGAATTTAATCCGAGTTTGCAGGACGGACTTTTATTAATGATTATTTATCTATTTAAGAAGATTCTGTGAAATTAGTTGAACTTCATACATTTTAGATCTATCTCTATATTTAAAATGCTTTTATATATATATATATATAAAATCCAGTTGGATGAAGTAAAATAAAAAGAAATAGAATAAGTATAACTATACTTAAAATGTAACTATAATTTTATTAATGTTCAATTTGAATAACATATCAAAAAAATATATCACTTATATATAATCAATCTCGAAAACACAATTTAACTTTCAATTGTCTTGCTTTATGATATCGAATTCCCTTATAAGATATTGATTGGTGCAAATAAGGAAATCGAATTATTCAATGTCCGCCCTTCATTTGTTTCCTCTCCCCCACAGCAAGAGATGGAGAAATTCTTTCTCAGTTTTCGATTACTTGTCCAATTAATTTCATTAATTCATTTATCTTAACTTAATATTGTATTCATCGACCAATTGTTTAATATTAGAAAATGTAATTAGCATCGGGCTTTAATATGTATTTTTTTATAAAAATATTGTATATGTGTTTCAATTGATTTTAACTGATTTCCAAAAAAAGGAGGACTAAGAGGACTAATAGGTTTAGCCAAACAAAAATGATAACACATCAATAGATAACTTCAAAATGGGTCAGCTTCAAGTTTTTTTTTAAATAGACATACCATACAAAATGTAATAAAATTAGTTTTATAAAAAAAAACGTTGATTGTCTTTTAATTATTTTTGCTTTCATGTAATTTCATGTAATTATTTTTTTTTTCTTTTTGAAAATTTGCGAACTAGTCTTCTATTATCGGGTGGCTGACAGACAACTCACATTTAAAACTACTGCAATTAAATAGTTGAAATCTGACATTTTCCCCTACACTCCCTAATCTTGGGTAGTTATTAATTAGCGGGTATGTTATATTAGAAAGATATATTTTTATTTTAATTCAAAGATAAAGTAACCAAAAATATAATATTGGTTTATATATGAGGACTCTCAGAACTTTTAATTTCTTTGGGTTGCCGGCCGCACCTTTATTGAATTATTAAAAAGAACTGTATTTTTTTATTCTTGTTTGTGCAATACAATATAATATTATTATTATGAAGCACTCATTGCAATGTGCAGATTATGACTACTAGAATAGTTTCGACCCCCTTAATGGTAACTTAGCTCGAAACACGAATGGGTCAGGGATGGCTTACGCAAGTCGGGTTGTGATGAGAGGGAAAGTCCGCTGCTCACGCCTCCGCGCGTAACTGGGTGAGTGCGGTTACCGGCAACCAATGCACCGACCATTCATGACATAATTCACAAGAGGCTTCATTAAACACGGGAGTGATGAGTACGTGGAAATTATGATTATGATTGATTGATTCGATTATTGTATTCTTCATTATGTGGCGTCAGCAGTGAATCACGTTAGAATTACTAAGACTTGTGAACAAAAAACATCATAATTTTCATTTTATCTACTCATATATTTCTATAAGATAAATCTATAAAACACTGTGTGCATACGTACCTGTCCGGTTAGTCTTTAACAAAATCCGAGATTACGTTTCTTCATATATTTGGTATGTCATTAAATGAATGGATAACAGATAACGTAGATCGTGATCGTCTTTACCTAATATATTGTAATCACAAGCTACGATACTGGTTGAATTCATTTATTGTATGGAAAACTGTATTCTTTTATTTAATTTTTAAAGATTGCACTAATTATTCGTTTAGAAACAATAAGACAAGACAAGATAATGTGGTATATAATTTTTCCATCTACACTTAGAGATGTCATCACCAGATCTTGTCTCACCAGACCCAGCATGAGAAGTAATTTGAAACCCACAGACTTTACAGGCCAACTAGTCGAAGTTGTCCAATAAATTGGACATTAGTTGTATCATGTTTTTTTTATTGCTTTTAATTTCTCTAATGTATAACATTAATACGTTTATTTTCTTTTGTTAATATTTTTATATTCTCAGATATTTTATCTATTTTTTCTCGTGTAATATTAATATATTTTGTAGCTTGCTGCTAAGCTTGTAATATATTTTCATTCTGTTTTTAAAACTAAAAAAGCAAACATTATATCAAAACAAAAATTAAACGATCCAAAACAATTTGCGTAGCCAAAAGGTAAAAGTACAAGTCCATTCACAAAATGATTTCCATGTCGTATTCCGAAGTGAAAATTACCCGCTAACGGTCAAAGGGTTAACGATTTAGTGTTTATTTGAAATCGTCCTTTGTTAGTATAAAAGGCGTTAGAATGTAAACGGATCCTTTGTTGTGATTTCTGTTTGTTCCCTTAAAAACCCTTGCAGACCCTTTGTAGGTGGGTCCATTTAAATATATTTGTTTAAGTCGCAACGTTATAGATTTTTAATCTTTTAATAATTTAAATAGTAATAGAAGTTTCTTCGCTCTGGTGTTGAGGCTAAGCGCGGCGTTGAGTTGTGCCACTCAACACGCAATGCCTCCAGAATTCGGCAGAAAGTGAGGAATGGAGTGTCTTAACACTAGATTCCCTCTGCCTATCCTGCTAAGTGCGGGATACAGCGTGAAGCTGATTTATTTGATTTATTTTATTTAGAATGTCATTAATTACATGTCATGTCTAATTTTTTATACAAACTTTAATTGGTATAATTTTATTCGCAATTTCTATTCCATTAAATTAGATGCTTTCATGTCAAGTATGATATAAGCAAATTAAATTCCATCATTTTTATCTTGTCACTTACTAGGAACCTAGTTCGGATATTCATAAAGTAAGTGACTTATTTCAATTTCGGATCCATTAGTAAAATAATCAATATAATACCTATGTATTATCTTTAGTGGACTCTGCATGGGCGGCAAGCAACAGGGATTAACAACCATCTGTCAGATGATTCAAATATTTTATGTCAGTAGGAACTATTTACAAAAGATAATATTATAAGTTAGCGGTATGGGTAATATAATGTATGCTTTGTAGATAAAACGTCTGAGAATTTAAAGTATTACTGATCTCGAGTCAATAAATAATATATTTGAACTGGCACATATTTTATCAATCAATCATCCGAAAAAAAAAAATTAATCTTAGAAAAATTTGCCAGATGTGCTCGTGAGTTTTACAATATAAACTACAATAACAAATACAAACTCCGTGATCGGAATACAGTATAAATTCAACATTGCAACTCCGCAGTATAGAATAGATGCAAACATGAGAGAGAACGGAATTCGTCTGTGTTCCTTTATAAGTACCACAGCATGGCACCGTTCCTCAATGAGATGTCTCAGTGGGGAGCCCACAGTAGCTCCGCGGTCTCTTTTTGTGCGGCCAACGTTTTATCAAACATGTTAATGGCCGGCTTTATGATCCCAACAAAAGGAGCGTGCCAACAGAGGCGTTAAATCCTTTACGATTTGATGATGATGATCACTAATATGTCACGGGATCAATTTAGACTCTCATTACTATTCGAGCGCACTCTAAAATCCTTTATATGTCAAATTAATATATATTTTTTAAGAGGATCCAGCTCATTTTTTACAAATTTAATATCATAACTATATAACGAAACATGTTTATTTACATTGTCATGTTCTTGGAAATTATTTATTGAGACTAAGTAATCTATTAACAAAATTATCCAAAACTATGTAAAACACTACTTTTTTTCTTACAAAACTACCAACAAGAAATAATAATAATAACACACACATGCTTACTAAATAAAACAAAATATCCATTCAAATATAAACAACATAAATATACATATTATAGATACAATACACGATAGTGTAAATTTATCTGTGATAATTTTAAATATTCATTTATCAGACTTAAAATGACAGAAAGGGTGTAACTTGGAAGCAAACAACGACAACTAACAATCACCCACACTTCTTTAAGTACATTAAAACAGTAAAACAAAACATACCACCGAACATGTGCAATCGATCGTACAAGGAGAAATTGGCCAATCAAGCAATTATAAGGTAATCGAATTAATTCAAACGTCAATGACATGAAATGGTCAAACCTTAACTAAGGATGGTAACGGCAGAAATAAAATAAAAACAAATAAAATAACACACATTGACAAGCAATTTTGGTGGGAAAAAAATACTGTTTTAAAAAATCCTGCGACGCGGGTGTGTAGGTTCATCGTGTGGTCTTCCAAGCTAACCCTTTGCCCTGCGGCCGACCGGTCTAGTGGTCGAGCCCCCGAACGTTTCCGAACGTAACCGAGTCCGGCCGAACGAAACTGAACGCGTGACCAACATAGCGACATACCTGTCTGGCGCTTTCATTGACAGGCACCTGAAATGAAGAAAAAAATCCATCCAATTCGTTGAATATTTCAAATTATGAAAAATTTTGATTTGAGTCTGTAGTGACACAGATAAATTTACATGCATCATTATTATTATTATTAGAAACTAAAATACATTAATAAAAATAATACCAGCTGTCTAATCATATTACTTTTACGGATGAAACAAAGTAGTGTAACCTTATCTTCTAAAATTGTGATCAATGAACCGTAAAAGAGTACATATAAAAAGAGCTAACAGAATGAGATACAAAAATTAAAAGTAAACATTAAAAAAAAAGAACAAACAATAATGTGGCAAAAACAGTTAAAAACAACATTGCAAGATGTATTAGGACAGTTGTTAAAATATGGGGTAGCGTGGACCGGCTTGACTCCGATGATATTGTGCGCTCGCACGCGATCTCGTCGTGTTTGCAGTTCGCAGTCGTTTGAGATATGTTCAATCTACTATTCCATATTTTTTATTTGTATTCGATTGCTATTGATAATAAATATATATACTATAAAATTATATTGTAAATTTAGGTAGCAAAAATTAAACTTTAAGGCTTTTACCTGTCATTTCTTAAACTATAAAGTAGGCACAAAAAGTAGGGACAAAATACTAAATGTATTTTTAATTTCGTTCATATCAAATAACATATGAAAATTCATAAGTTAAGTGATGCATTATTTCCAATAAAAGGGAAACAAAAGTATATGAATAAATTGACCGTTAATATTGAGTCATTACTTATTGTGCTGCCCTATCCCAATGGACGAATTCATTAGATTATTACCGGACGAGATCACGCAAACGAAAACGAAATATTAAAGGAAGTCAATTTAGTTAAATTGAATCTAATTCCATAAATTTCGATAACCAGGAATCGATCTAATGTTAAATCGAGTTTTTATTTACTAACCATTGCCCTGAAGTGTATTTATTTTTTGGCAAGCAACAACTGAACTAAGTGCCTACTAAGTGTATTCACGGCCTAATTGTGTCGCGGTGAAATTTAAACACTTTTTTGTATACGTCTGTACATATATGGAGGTATGTTATTAAAAAAATGTGTAGGCGATGAAGTTAATTTATTTTGGCGTAACAAAAATATATGAACACGTTTTGCGCCGTTTAAAATACTCTTGGCGTGTTTGGTAGAATGAATGTATAGTCGGGATGACTGTCATTTTAGGTTAATTCGCTAGGTATATGACAAAAAAACATCGATAATATAACAAACAACACTTACAACACATACAGCAGAGCATACACGTAATAAATTCAAAAGGAACGTACTCAAAAAACCGATCTATCAATATTAGAACACAAAAAATAATGCAAGTCAGTTAATAATCCTGAATCGGCAATCGACAATGGAAATAAAGTCACAGTCACTTTTTTAATAATGGCAGCTCAGTTTTCTTTTTTATCGCCACCCTAGGTACGCTTGACATTTGAACCGGCTGATGACTTGGCCGCCATGATTGATCGCTGCGACCCACTAAATAATTGCAATTTAGCTTTATTTTCCTTTCTATTCATATTTCTTATTATTAACCATAACTGCATTAATTATTATTGTTGCTTCAGATTACATTTTCATTAGATGGCGATTTCAAAAGTTAATTTGTTTGTTCTAAGATTGTTGGGATTGTTGTTTGTATTGCATTACACATCATTTCGACGCAATTTTTTTTAAATTATACATTATTTCTATACATACCTAACCTTTATATGTCCTAGTTCTGATGTATGTATCTCAAAATAATATAATAAGTAATTATTATACGATCCAATCAAATAAAAGTGTGAGTAAATACACTGTTTTTCTATTTATTTTTTATATTAGTAACTAAAAACATTCAAACATTACACCTACAAATGTCTGTCTATTAGTTGTGGATCTCGTCGTAACAAATAAATTACATTTGACAGGCCGTATTAGATTGATATGTTCTAGGCTACACGATCAATTGAAAGTGATACGCCGGGATGTAGGGGTCTAGTGTCCTATTTATGCTTATTTAATTATTTTACATAATGTAACACTTTTATCATCAGAAACAGACAATATTTGATTTAAAAGAAACGTGATGATTCGTAAGTTAAAGAACGTATCCCGTTAGAACACAGTCCCTTACTTTTCCGTTGGAGATATAAGGGTATACTGCACACGCAGCTCTGAGGCTTCATCCTATGAACTATGTTTTGAATATACACATTTGCCTTTATCTTTAAAAAGTGATCAATATATAAAATTAAAAAATAAATATATGTAGGTACACATATAGAATCGTACAAAATTTACTATTCTACAAAGTAATTATTACTGTTTCTTAAACATAACAACTATAGATTGAGGCCGTCGTGAAGGTTGTACGTTCGATTTCCACTCAGATGTATGAAAAGTGGGAAAGAACTATTTATTTTTATTATACATATTATATATATTTTTTTTATTATAAAATTCAGTATTTATAATTATTATTATAAATATCAACCTAGGGGGGTTGTGTATATTGGAAACAACGTGTCTTATTTGAAATATTACAACTGGCAATGATCTCGAGGGTCTTGAAATTACAGAGCTCTCAATTAAAATGAAAAATAATTACTTTCCACCCCTTCGTAAATCAGATTAACAAAATTATTAATAAACAATACGAGTGCCTAATCTCAGGTAGATCATTTAAAATTATACAAAGATCCTTTTTGATATATATTTAACTGGCTTTTGTCTGCGGCTTCGCCCGCGTGGTTGAATATAAATGAGAATTGCAAATGTGTAAGTTTACAATTTTTTTATGTTTTTTATTAAATATAAAAGAATTGTTCAAATGACGATTAATAATAGTATCAAATACTCTTAAATAAAAAAGTTCTAGATAGCACTTGGAAATAAATTACAGAAAAGAAAAGTGCGACTCAAATCGTCCGTCTTGACCACAAGGACGCAGCTCCATAGTACTAATAAGTTCCATGCAGTATTTGCCTTATACGCTTAGGAAATTCTAAAAAATCTTTTATAAATATTATATTATCCCTTTGCATCGCTTGATTGGGGTGGTATGACGTTACAGGCGAGGTCGGCGACCATATATTGTATAGACTTAACTCGGTTATCAGAATTCAATATATTTTTAAGATTTTGTCATGTTTTTGGCTCTACTTATATTATATTACGTTAAAATTATTAATATTAATATTATGAAATTTCTCCATTCTAGCCCGGGGTGACTCTGACAACTAGCGGGGTAGGATATGCATTTCTCGACAAATGCACTATTCAACACATTTTTTTTCCATTTGATGTAGTGGGTCTTGAGATTAGCTCATTCGACTTAACAAACTTTTTAGCTTTATAATAATTATTATTATACAAAATCGGTTTCTTAATTTAATATATTAATAATTTTACATGATTTTATGTATTTCTTATATATTTTGTATATCGGTAACTATATCTTAGCAAATTACACGGTTTTACGGTACAACATTATTTTTATTTAATTTTTAACTTGATTGTAGCAATTCGTTTTGGCTTTGACATCAAATATGAATTCTCTATACTAAATTATCATGATATATACCATATATTTTGTTTTTCACACTGTGTTCTACGTATAGCAACGTAGGTAGATGGAACTTACTGTTCCGTCAATCCGTTCTCAACCTTCTGCGAAATTTTCGAGATATTTCATGGTGAATTAAGCATCGCGCTTTTGTTACCATAACAAGAAAAGGAAAATATTAATTGAGTTGTCTCCCTGAATGGGAATTGAACCCACAACCGTCGCGCACACTTACACGCTGTTCGTCACGACAGCCCCGATAGAGATTAATTAGCCCTTATCTACATAATTAAGATTTCAAATGTAATTCACATATTTCAAATGTTTTGAGCCAAACAAATAAGAACCGTAAACAACAAAGTCTCGCTCCAACTCTTTACCACACCTGCCCCTAAAACAAACTTTTGACACGATTACAAACATTTTTGGAGAAAAATAATTACCGTTTTATCCTTTCGGGGCATTAATTTCCCGACGCTACAGCCCTGGAAACAACCCAATTATAATATTACTACTTACTTTACCTAAGTTGATTTTTTTATGTGTTCGTTACATACATATATAGCAGTAATGTATTTTTTTACCAACTTTAAAATCAAATACTGTCTTAAGAATTTAGAAACTAATTTGAACCTCTTTTGACCTTAATGAACCTATATCTATGTATTATTGTATATGCATATTACTGTTTAATTGTTATTGCTCATTCAACAAAATTATATCACGCCTACATTACATTGTATGTGTGATTCATGCTGTAAGCTTATTGTGTTTACGGAGTCTGTAATTCTGAGATGGCGGTAATAAATGTCAATAAAACATAGGCAGATACAGATAATATATTTTACTTTTTAAACATATAAAAAATTTAATAACTATTTTTTTATCTGCATGCTGCAGCCTGGATACAATAGATAGGCAATAGGCAGAGAAAACTTGAAGATCTAGTGTTACCGTTCCCCACATTCCGCTGAATTCTGAGAGCATTGCATGTCGAGTGGCGTAACTCAACGCTATGCTTTCCATCGTTACCAGATCATGATCACCAAAATATTAAATATTTCATTAACTCGAGCGGTAATCAAACCCACAACCTGTCGTAGTACGACCCGGGCCTCCATCTAATTAAAATATTTTTATCCTTTATGTACAGCCGCAATAAACAAAAAATATAGTAATGTGTTTTAAGATGTAATAGAGTGTGATATAGTACCCCCTGAGCCTCTCCCCCATCGCTACAGTGTAAGTGGAAAATCTTCTACTTTCCTTATTTATGACAGTCTGAAGAAATATTATATCTGAATCGTTTAAGTCCTTGTTTCGTATATTTAATCCTTAAATGTAAAGGGGTAACTTTTTTAAGCAATTAATTAGTTGAGCTTCTTCTTGTACATTTTGATTAAGTCTAATGTTATTTTTATTTTGTAAAAAACTTTGTTTTTTATTTTATTGGCACAACATAAGTGTCCACTATCAGAATGACAGTTGTGGCTCAGGAACACAAGTATGCAGCGGTAAACGCGATAAGTGGCGGGTTCGATTCCCAGTTGCCAAAATGAAATATTTAAGATTTTGATTTCTTGCCTCGGGCAACAAGGCAAAGCGCAGCGTTGGATTAGCTTATGTTAGCCTAATCTAAATTAGAAAAGTGGGGTAAAAACGAAAATATCTTAATTAGAACGGAGTGTCTTAACACTAGGCTACCAGATTCACTCCACCCACTCTCCTATACACGGGATACAGCGTAAAACAAAAAAAAAACAAAAAAAAAACACCTAGTGCAAATATTTCTGCAATAAATGTAAAATATTCACGACAAGGTAAGTTATATCTTCTCATCCGTAGGTACCTACAGGCGTAATGCTTATTTGCCCGTGTAGGAGACTAGAAATAAGAGAGATAGGTATAGAATACAACAGGAGCGATTAGCTGCAGGCATCGACCGAGAGCATACTCACGATTTATTTCACATACACAATATTAAATTTGCATCTATAGATACACTATTAAACAAAATAACACTTTATAATCATGTACCGTAGATACATATTCGCGTGACTAAGTTTTGTTTAGTACACCAGGATATCAAAGTAGTAGTCTGAACAGTTTAAGGAAGATCTTGTCTTGGCTTAGAACCAGTTCGTATTGAATATGATTGCAAACTAGCCTAGTTCTCGGGTTGAAGTAGGCTGTGTTTAATGGTAGCAAATTCACGTCAGATATCATTAAAATTACGCGATTTTTAAATATTTTTTAATAAATTACAAAATCATTTAAAATTTATTTGTTATTTTTTTTCCTGATAATAATATCAGGTTAATTACGCAATAGGCAATTATATAAATACCCTCCGAAAAAAATAAATATACAGATAACAAATGTTTTTAATATTTATTCATAATTAAAAAAAAAAGAAGCTATGATGTAAAGTATTAAAATGACATATCTACACCATTGTCTAAAATTTAAAACAAGAGTGTTTGTTCATGTAGGTATAAATCATTTTAAACTAATTTGTCTCAAACTAAAAACAAATATATTATGTGGATACTGTTTGATATATTGTACTAACATTTCATTCGTGTTCAAAAAATAGTTACGTTTATCGTTTTGATATATGATATTGGTGCGCCAGTTCATGCTTCCGGTAGACATGCACCATTCGCATATTATTAAGACGTTCTACACGTCCGAGGGAAGTACTTCCTTTGAACAACTTAGGCAAGTCACCTGCTAGGTTACCATTATTTCAAAAGCTTCAAATTAACTTTTTATAATTATGTATATATCAATCAAAGTAAATATAAATGTCATAAATTTATAATAATATCGTTTTTATAGGTATCATTAGGTTGTGTAAATATAATATGGGTGATATAATTCATACCTGTAAACAGCATTACAAACAACAATTCAATCAGTGAAAATCATTAATTAGCGAGCACGACCGAAACATCCAAGCAATCCATCTGAAACGAGGCGAGTGAACTACTATCGCGCCGATAAAAAACACAGCAACAACGTAACAACGGACTCAGCGGCGCCAAGACGCACCAACATGCTGCGCGCGCGCACTGACGCTTTCTTACGGTGGTCTGAGTTCGTTACCCACAGCAAATAGTCCAGGATTGTATTATACTCCGGCGGGGTTATGGAAGAATCTCTTGGCTCCCGTAGCCAGTAGGATTTAGTGGGTAGTGTAGATGGCTTATGTTTGCCGGTCCATGATTCCAAGATAACCCGCTCGAGTACTCATTTGGGCGACGTACTCGTAAAGGGGTTTCCTCACAATAAAAAAAACATTATTTTATACCACGAAACGCTAAACAGCTCGATAATAATCAACGATGGTCCCTACGTATAAACGGTCATGTCAAAATAGAAGGTTTACGGGAAAACATAATAAAGGTTCGTCTAGCTCTTCACAATTTAAAATAAAATTATAAATATAAGCTCAATAGCATATTTTCTTTTTTTTTTGGGAGATAAATCTTCACTCTGTTCTCCCGTAAACCCTATAGTATGACATGTCGTGTTACATACGGTATCATAACATACGCTGTGACTCCATTGGACGAACAACCCGTCAGTGTGTATCGCCACGTTTGATGTTCGATTGACACGAAACTGCTTACGAAACTGTACAATAATTAGAACTGTTAACGAATGAAAAAATACCTGAGAATTCTGATTGTGAGATAAAGATGTACGATTGTATGGGATTGCATATTGAAAAAGCATGCAACAGAGATAAGCGTTACATGCTCGAGCGACGAGGAGGCATCGGCGACTGGCGGGGCGCTGCTTAATTGTGTTTCCTACTGTGTTACTACACGTGGACTGTATACCGTGCTCTGTAGCTGTTCTGATATTCATGCGGTTTTGTCAGACATTTTTATAACTTTGTATGGACTAGTGTTCGTTTACTTGCTTACTATAGTTGCCAGTTATCTCTATGATCTATTAGTAATAGCGTAATTGCAGGACACGAGTGTGCTGGTTATTTAATCTACGATGAGATTAGACAACTAATTACATTTATATTGCAGAAAAATTTGTAGTGTAGTTAGTTATATTATTTAGCGTTCTTATTTGATTTCAGATAAATTTAAATATTTTTAAAATTATTGAACATTTTTTTTGTATATAAAGATATTTTTAATAGGTCATATCAACATATATATCTCGGTGTAATTAAAACAAATAATTACTTAATAGCAGACGACATGAAATCCGCATTATCTACGGAAGTAGAGTTACAAATAAACTTAATTTAATAAAAATAAAGATAGTGCTTCGTTTTATTATTATATTTTATTTGTTCTAACAATGATAATATTTATGATGAGAGATCCCGGGTAAAACCGGGACAAGGCAGTATAGCCTTACCTAAGTGTTTCCACTTTTCACGCGTTTTTAGTGGCTTCGATTGTTTTTTTTCCTAAAAGCTTGTCAACAAAAGTTTAAATGCAATTAGCCCCCATTTCGAATAGTATAACATATATATAATTTTTTGTTTTAGTTTTAGTTTTTCTTCTTATCGAGTGCATCTGGAGCGCAAAGGTACGGGGTAAAATCGGGTAATATTCTATTGGGTATATCTGATTTCATACAAATATCACTTATTATTATATTCGTACACATGTACGAAAATATACAAAAATCGCAATACGAAGATATAATTAAATTTTTACCTTTATTTACCAAAATATGTGTTAGCTTTATATTAACTAATACTGTTAAATCGATATAGATGTCAAGATGTTAACAACTACATAGGATGAAAATATTAGAATTTAGCTACTTTTCCAAACTAAATCCAACGTTGTTGTTCTATTAGTGCTTATATAGTTGCTTGTATATAAATATTAAAATGCTAAGACCACAACAACCTTTTAACCACGTGTAACTCGAGTCGCGTTCGGACCTTGATTGATGTTTCGAGCGTATTTTATTACTTATAAATGACATTAAATAAATTATTTATATTCAATTATTAAAGTATTTATTAAAAAGATATAAAGTAACATGTATTCGTTAATATAACAACCGCTTTTGACAACATTCCCATTACTCGTTAAACTAGTGTTTTATAATATTTGTTAATAGAGCTCACTAAAATTGTTAAAAATAAAAATTCCCTCATTTATTATGCGGTGCTTTTGTACCTAATAAATAATGAACCTACACATATTTTTCCGGCAATGATAAGAGATTAGGCCACCGGGATCGCAGGATGTTGGGCTAATCTTGTTTGCTTTATATTGAGCAAGTGGCTGTGTACTTCCTACAACCTTTTATATTCTATTTTTAAGATAAAAGTTCATAAAGTAATATACCTACTAGTGCTTTAACATAACGTTACCTTTCATGTAATATGATAGAATTATTATATCACAAAAAGTAGGTAAAATATTCAAAATGATACATTCAATTTCTTTTGTAAATTATATACCTAGACTTTTACTTCAAATAAGGCCAAACACAAGGAAAACATGTAATCAAAACGTAATTAGAATTCCCATAAAACTGTCTCAAATGAAACAAACGATAACAATGGAAAAAGCAATGCGAAGTATGAATAGTATAAATCAAGTTTTTCAACTAGCTTCGCGCACTGAACCTCAGATGTAAATAAAATAAATCAGCTCTGTATTCAGCATACAACAGGATTGGCAGAGGGAACCTAATGTTAAGAAATTCCCAATTTCCGCCGAATTTTCGAGGCATTGTATGTTGAATGGCGGAACTCAACGCCGGGCTTTTGCCCTGATGCCAGAGCGAAGAAATATTAAGAAATAATATTTTATTCTTTCAAGTGAGGATCAAACCCGAAACCATCGTTTCAGTCACACCCGTCGTGTTGTCACACACGTCGTGAGTCGTCGCCACAGTGACGGTCTCAAACATCAGATATCTAGGCCTATTAACATGTTTACACGCAACTAGCCGATGCCTAGAACTGCATAATACCTACAGAACAGGTAAGAAACCGAACTATTCAGTGGACAATAGAGACATACGATTCGTAACAACGCATATGGATAAGAATGTTAATTGGAAATACGAGCGAGTTGTCGTTTTGATTTAGTACCTTTTCTAGTCAGTCTTCGAGAGATTCGTGTCGATACAAATGGTCTGTTTGTAATTATTTGTTGAACGAAATGTCTTTTTTTTTAGACCATCGTGGCGCAATGGCAGAACCGTGCGGCTGGAGATGTGATGGTTTTAGGTTCGGTCCCACTCGGGTAATGAGATATTTAATATTTTGATTTACTGGCTGTGGTAATAAGGCAAAACTCAACTCAAAAGCCAAGGCTTTGACAATTAGAAGGAAAGTGAGTAGATTCCTAGGTTCCCTCAGCCTATTATGCTATGTGCGGAATACAGCGTGATTTCACTTATGTAACTTTTAAATAATCTGAAAAAACGTATTATTACTAACAATATTTTCAAAGACGGTAATATATTTTCTTGACAGTAGACAATTTCAAAAGAAAATTAACGACGAGTCAATTACACCCCAAAACAAAATGGCGTGGAATGTCCGCCATAAAAAATTCAGCCAAGGGTTGGCAAATTTCTTTCCCGGTCTCTATACATTTATTTAATTAATCACATTCTTACGACTGGGGCCCGCCGTCCGAATGTCCGAATAATTTGAGTTGTTTTTGATAACGCAATAACATACGTGCTCATGTAAGAAGAGATGTATGTATGTGGGGTACGAATCAATTAGTGACTGACATACAAACAAACTAAAGAAAAAAAAATGCTTTTTACAAAAACTAAGGATTAGATTTTTTATAAAATAAAAATGATTATATTTTAATAGCAACATATTGTAACAAATCTTTATATAATAAATTAAAATATTTTGATATAGATATGATGTTTGGAAGGGTTCATATTACGAGTCACTTTGCAACAATCTCGCTTGTAATTATGTTAGTCTGACAAAAATGGGGACGCTACTGTATCTTACTAAGCAATAGACACGGCAGACCTAAAAAAACAATAAAGAAAAAGTTTATATGACAAAGTTGAATATAGTGTGTATAAGCAATATCATGAGAAATTATTATTTTTATTTATATTAATGACGAAATTATCAATGAAATAAATTCAGACATTTTAAAAACGGATAAAAAAATATATCGTCACGACCGATCTGTACTTTTCGTGGCACTATCACACTCACAGCCAAAAACACACGAAAAAAGGGAATATAAAATAAAAAACTGCCAAATCATATCGCTGTTACATCTCAAATGGTCTTTTTTTATTTCAATTTCCAAGGGTGCGCTAAACGTTCGAGCGAACTCTATTATTCGGCGTACACCGTTCTGACGTAAGCACATTCAACTCAACAGCCGTTTGTTATTAAATGTAATAATGTATATCATAACGTATTCATATCTACAATCTCAATGGATATGCCAATTTCATTATTCACCTCCCCGAATTAGGTATGTGCTTTTCGCCACATGTTCTAGTTTTTAAGATTTTTTTGTTGTAATATTTAATGGTACCTTACAGTAAAAATAATTTTAAAAAACCAGCATCACGCTGTATCTTGCACACAGCAAGGTAGGCAGAGGGAACCTATTGACGGAACTCATTGCCGGGCTTTGCCTCATTGCCCAATTGAAAGTATATCTAAATATAATATTTTATCTCCTCGAGTGGGTATCGAACCTACAGCCATTCATTTTTACAGTCACACTTTCACCACAACCGGCCTGTTACAGTAAAAACTTAAAATACGTTACACCTTTTCCTAGTTTAACAACCAAAAGTGCTATAGTATGAGTTCAAAAGCAAAAACGATTTATTATTCCTTTCTTACGCATTACGTCATTCCGTATTTACCACAAAATGTTTCATTTGCATAATAGCTTTTTTTCCTGCCATTTCTATTTACGTTAACATTCCGATTTGTTCGAGCGGGGTCGCACGCACAACAAACATAAAGACAATCTGTACGTAGCGACCATTTATGTTAATATAAATCTACGATACTCTACCATTATGAAAATTGTAGATCCAGTGTGCGGGAGTGGCGTTGTATTTATGTAGTTGGGTGTGGTCGGTTCGAAAAATTATTTAATTTTGCCGTTTATAATTTGCCTTTCATTTCTAAAATCAAAACACGATTAATTCTATATATATATTTGTGTATGTAATTAAAATTGCAAGCCTACAAATGCATGGGGTGTGGTGTATTATTAGTAAGTTGGGAGTTTAATCAACAAAACATCAAAACGCAATGAGCACTATTACGAATCAGATAGAATTTCTCATTTCATTCGTCTTAAGTCGTCAAAAACAAAGTGCGGCCGTCGTCGGTGGTGTTATTAGCGCGTCTAAATAATTACAGGGCACATCAATCAGAGAGCGTATGGAGATAGAGCGTTTTGTGCGAGTCAGCGCGCACTCGGCCCCGACGCAACCCTTCTTTCATATCTGTAGTCATATTTCGATATAAAAACTCGATTATTCGTATTAAGTAGAATGTTGTGAGTTTCAACTTGCTGTTTTTACATTGTAATGATATAATAATATGTAACTACGAATTTAATAAACAGAAACAGTATTTTTCTAACGACCGTTCTCTAATAGCCACAAATAAAATATAGAAACATAAGTATTGAGCTAAATAGTTCAATTAAGGCACACAATGATCAGCACTATTCAGCTAGAACGCCACAAACGGCGGCAATTAAAAGAACAATGTATAGATTCAATTCCCCAAATCCAATTTCCTCGGTCGCGAGACGTGCCAGTAACAGTGGATGTGACGGTATAACATTTTAATAAATTAACTTATGCATATAACTAACAAATGAGCTGTACAGTCTAAGTGATTTAGATAGTCAATAGAGAAAAATTATGATTTATATCCATATTATATATATTATTTACATTTTTAAAATGATTTAAAAGATTATATGTATCGAACTCAACGTAGAGATATTTAAGTTAAATATAACAAAACCGCGTTTATCAACTATCAATACAAAACACATGTGACGGTACAAAAATAGTTTACAGTATAATATAGAACGTAAGTAAAATGTTCTAATTACACCGATCAGCTGTTTCGTAATCTTGAAAATAATAATTAGTTTTTCGGCCGTGACAGTGTTGTGATCTCATACGCCATTCCGCACGTGTCAATATCTGACAGACGCCTCGTGATAGTACCATCATCGCCACATTAAATTGTCACGACTAAAACCATTTTTCTATCAATATCCAACATGTCGATGGTCAGTCGGTCAGTAAACAAAATTAAAACCTCAATATATGATGTGATAAGGCTTGTATTGCTTCGTACCACGTCAGAACATGATATCCAAGAGTATATCCGACATCATGTTGCCCTGTCTTTGAAAGCATCCTAATTAAGTTTTCAAGACGATTGAAATTCAATATTGATTGGCAGATGGCGCTAGCGGCGTATTTAAATGAATCTTTTTTATCAAATAAGTACTAGATGTTAATAAGTAATTACGTACAATACAAAACAAATAAAATATTATTTTTAACAAACAAATACCGTGTGAGTACCATTACGAGGGCTGTGCGGTGAAGATGTTGTGCATTGTCACGAACGAAAATTTTGTATGCAGCGCAACGTCTAATATGAACTCATTTGAGTTGCAACCCTGTTTTTATAATTACATGTTACACTTTGTCACATAGCCGCTTGTATGTATCGATCTATACAAGTTCACTAAGAACCAAATCCAAGTGGTACACACGATTCCCACGTAGCGAGGAGCAAAAGCGAGGTATTATAAAGAATCCATCAACATCAGCGCAATACCGATTGCAAAATCCGCCATCAATCATAAAACATCAGAAAGGATTAAAATCTACGTTGCACCTTCCAAAGCTCGAGTACCCTTGTTTTTCTCTAACCCGTAAATACTGAGGGGCGTAAGTATGGCCCGGGGGCGGTAAATATTATAGAGGGGGGGTGGGGTGTACCCCCGCCCCTTGAGGGGGCACTATCCCTTATCGCGAACGTTACCCTCGTGCGCGACCGCTAGACCGCCAAAATGTGGGGCAAATCGATGCCTTTGCCCTATTTTTGTGCATCTGGACCGTTATCGATTTTATACTCGTAACTAAATATCGATTGTTTTATCGTATAATAGTTTTTTAGCAATTAATAGATATTTTTGGGTCTCAAATTTAAATACAGATAATACATAGACGCTTTATACATATACGTACGAACGTATTTCTGTTTATATATGAAATGACAATAAGTGCGTATGAGTATCTAAAGTATTATAAAATCACAAACAAAGTATTCTTAAGCGTGACAACCACAATTATTTTAACCGTCTCTGCCGTCGAAATAAAATAATTTTATATTGGCCATAAATTAATTTAATCGAGGAGGTGCCCGGCCGGTGCCTGTACTCGACGGTATTGTTGCCGTTTATACGACTTTAAAGCAACTTTGTTGACCGATCCAAGGCTATATTCAAGGATTAGTTATGTTATAAAAGTTGATTATAAATCATTATTTTATTCTCCTACGCTATTTTTAAATTCAATTCTTTCTTATAGCAATTAAGATTTTGATTTTTTACTCCTTCATTCTCCTTATCTATCTATAACTTTTACATTTCCAAAATTACATGTAACTAAATGTAGACAACAAAGGCTGTTGCATTTTCATATATAATAGACATCGATGTATATCATCGTTAGTTTAATTTTTTGACAAAACTGTATCTACATGACGCTATTGAGTAAAAAAAAATTAAAATAATTTTTTTTTTAATTTTTTTTAAAAATTAAATTACGCTATTGAGTATACTACTTTAATTTATTTATAGCTTCAGCAGGGTAGGCAGAGGGAACCTAGTGTTAAGACACTCCGTTCCCCACTTACCGCCAAATTTTGGAGGCATTGCGTGTTGAGTGGTGGAAATCTACTTTAAATAATGATACCTCTAATATAAAGGTATCTCAAAATAATAAACAAAATGATTTAAAGTCTATTACAATATATGGCTTAAAACAAGAGAAATAACATTTTGGCTATAAAATGCAATTTACTATCTTTTAACTTACAACCTCCACCGTCCACATGATATTCTACAAAGTTTTTATCGATTCGTTTTTTTAAATTGTTGCGAATGTTTTATTAGTTTTTATTATGAACCGTATATCAGAGTTTAACGAGGGCCCTTAAGTAGCCCTTATCTCATTTCGTTCTTTGTTGGATCTGTGCAGATGCTAGTGAGTCAACTATGTAGGCTATACTTTATAAAAGAGATATAATGAGGAAATTAGAAATCTAGTATTACTTCTTTTCAATAATAGAATAAATAATTTAAGCCTCTTTATACGTCACACACTTCTAGGTTGTTCTTTGACGAGATGCTATGCATTATAATAGCACCCAATCATGTGAAACTTTTCTTGTCATAAAGGCTCTTAATATCACAGGCGTATTGAATACTTATTTTGTCTAAACCTTGTAAGGTTTCATTTAATTCGATTATTTAAAACTCATAATATTATTAACATTCAGCTTTATATTATAACTTCTTTGATTTTCACGATTATTACCTTACAAAAAGACTTTTTTCTTTTATGGTGCTTGTTTGGTTATGTTTTTTAAGGACACATCAAGAATAATTTATTAAAACTAAAAACTCATAATTAAACTTATGATTTCAGTCATATTTTAGCTTACTTTAACAATATATACATATCTATATATTTTTTTATATGTACTATATTACAAGTCAAGTGGTGTTCGTTGAACGTAAAGCATTTGCAGTATAATTAGAACTTTTTATTTACGCTTGACTACTTCTGTCCATCTCATTTTTTTCTCATAAAAATTACAAGTGTAAGATATAATTTGACGTGCAATTGTAGATAAGAGCGATCTCGTTCTCAGACGAGTGAAGCGAGGCGCGCAAAAACACCGATTCCCTCTGTTTCCGCCACCTATTGTCTTCATTCTGTCTACATTGGATTAATAACTGTTGCTATCGGGTAAGTACAGACAGAAATAAAAAAATTCTATCGATTTGTAATTTTATTCAAGTTTTAGCGTATTGGCAGTGAAGGGTTTATAGTTGAAATTCATTTATTTGGAAGGGAAACTTTGGTTTTTTAAAATAAACAACTTTTTAAAAACGCGTACCTAATTTGTACTAAGCTCTTATAAGGTCGGGTCTCACAGCTTGTATTAGAGTTGTAAAAAACAACAACTAAGTATATTACTGACTCTACTTTCTAATTGGCACATATAATTAATTAATTAATTATGATTTCCTTACACTGTTTAAACGTCTGTAACAGTTCATCTCATGATAAACTGCAATGACTTCTTCTGACTATAATTAAATATGATTAGAGCTCAACACATGGTGAGCGGCAATTATAAGACGTTACAACGGCTACCGCACTAAGTTACACGCTATGCGATCGTTTCTATGAGCCTTTGAATAACGGAAGCGAATTTTAATAAAAATTACAAATTTGTAACTAATATTTTGTTTTTTTTTCAGCTTCACGATATATTTCGCATGTAGCAGGGTAGGCAGAGAGAGCCTAGTGTTAAGACGCTCCGCCCCCACTTTCCACCGAATTTAGGAGGAATTGTGTGTTGAGTGTCGGAACTCAACGTGGCGCTTTGTCTCGTTAATATTTTTACCTCGTATAGCGAGGAAATAAGAATATTAAATATTACTTAGCTCCGAGTGGGAATCGAACCCAGAACCCGGTGCGTCTACAGCCATACGCTCGTGCCTCAGCACCACGACTGACCTCAATATGAAATAACAATATTTATTATATTATGCAAATAATATATTGAACGAATAAACAAAGCTTAAAACCGCAGCGACGCGACGCGACGCGTCAAAGCTTCACCCACTCCCATCTGTGAATACACTTGTGGAATTACTGAAACGTCTCATCCATTGAAATTCGCAATCATGAATGAAACCAAATGGGAAAGAGACAGCGACACGGAAACGAAGGGGAGCGAGCGAGACACAATTCGAATAGTACACGAAACGGAAATAGAGAGACCGAGATAATTCCGTCTAGCCGGAGGGATTCCCTCGTGTCACTTGTGTGCGTTTTTCAAATGGTACGCGAGGATTACGAATGTCGGTGTACGTTTCGACTGTGCACTGCGCTCGGAGCGCCCTCTGTCGGCGCGGGCCGGAGTGCCGGAGTGCCGGGGTGCCGGGTGCCGGCGTCGGGGTTGCCATTCTTTCCGTTCGTCTGAGGCCCGGGCGGATTCCCCAGCTACTTGTTGATCAATCGTAATAAATTGCCTCCATGATATTCCCATTGTAGAGCTGTTTGTCGCTTTACTGCTTTGGAAGGAATTGCGTTTCCTTAAGCTAGTCGAGTTTATTTGCCGCTTCAATGTACTATGAATGGCAATTGGAAAGCTTATCAAGTTGTGGCTCCTTGTGTGTATATTTGTTTGTAAGATGATATTATCTTATTGTTTCTAAATGTAATTGTTAAGTAATGGTTACAGTTATTTTGCACCACTTATTAACATTTATACGCAATTAATATTTTATTTATTTTCTTCTTTACACTGTATCAAAGTAGGCAGAGAGAACCTAGTGTTAAGACACTCCGTTTTTAATTTTCCGTCTAATTCGAGGCAATGCGTTGAGTGGCGGAACTCAAGGCGGAAAATGCAATGTTAACATTAACTTCTTTTTCTTGCAAGTAATCTAATTAGAAACAGCAATTGGTCTATTATAAATAGGTAATCTTTATTTTAAATGTTGAAATATAAATAATAGAAACTAAATTAGACGTTAATTTCTAAGCAAATAACTGTAATCTATTATTTATTTTTGTTAATACTGGGTATTGTATCTTGTAGGCCTCTACCTACATTAGGTAACTGATGTTATTTTATAAAGTTGGCGTTGACTATCGCCTCTCAACGTGCGTCCAGAAATTGGCACGATATGAAAAGTGAAGAACGGTCTGTCTTAACGCTGGTTTCCCACGTTCCCTCTGCCTACCCTGCTATGTGTGGAATACAGCGTGTAGCAGAAAAAAAACAAAGAACTATAGGTAGTCAGTTCAGAGAAAACACCAATTTACAATTAAATTTGAATATATATGTATGTATATCTGAATAACGCCGATTACACGCCGCGCTTAGAGTAGTGTACCGACATCCGATGAAGGTAGCGTGTCAATACACTCCGTCAGACAATAGCGAGATTAATCCAAGCACGTCTTAGACCCAATTTTAGCCGCCCACGTAGAGCGCCGGCACTAAGTAAATACAAAACAAACGATTTCTAACATTTCAGTATGAAAATTAAGTATTAGTTAAGTAAATTAATAAAAGTGAAATTAAATTGGAAATATTTGTATGTTTTTTATTACACGAAGTATTTATTAATAAAACTATCCGCGTCAATATTTTATTGGACAATAAAACGTCGCATTTTCATCGTGATTTTTTATTTAACTGAAACACAGCCAGATGATGATATGCCTATTTTCGGAAGGATAAACAAAGACACTTAAAATTTTACTTTCTTTAGACATCTTTTTTGACAACTCTACTGACCCGACTTGTTTGAATTTTTTAAACTTTTCTTGAATTATTGTAATCGTGGCTTGTAAGCAGACATTTACTAAATACTTCAAATCTAAAATATTTTTGTTTGCAAACTTCTACTCTCTATTGCTTTGAACTGAACAAATAATTAATTTTTCCTTAACAAAAAAAGGCCCACGTTCATAATAACTTTATATTATTTTAAACTATGTTTAGGGTTCCCGTACCTCAAAAGGAAAAAAACCCCTATAGTATCACTTTGTTACCCGTCTGTCCGTAGATATGTCATAACCATTTATCTATATATCGTTCAGAAAAAAATCAAGCCTTTAAGTCTTCGCAATCAAAAAATACAGAGAATTTATGCATTGTTTTAACCAAAATCTTCATAGGTTACTTTTAATACTTTTCAAAAAGTTTGGAAAATATTTGGAAAGATGTGTCTGTCCAAAAATTAAGTTTTGTAGATATTTCAAAGAAAAAATGCATTACAAACATATATTTGTAGTTAATATCACAAAAAATGAGAGCATAATGAAGTTTATCAAGCAGTATCAATATCGCTGCGTTATCGAAACCTATAGGTACCTAGGTTATTTTCCGTAGTTTTACTATTATGAAATTTGCCAAGAAGAACTTGCAATACCCTCCTACCTACAAACAGAGAATAAATTCGAATATTTGGGACTTTCATTTGGACAACAATATTTATATTATAGATAGAAACTATGACAAACCAAGAATTGTAGTTAATTTCACACAAAATAAGAGCATCCGCCAGCAAACTTACTTTTAACTTTTTTAAATTGTACTTTCCCTTTGGCCTATAATTCTGAAATTTGTAACCTGTGAGCAAATCTGACTTGGCCTTCTTGACCGGTTTATATAAAACTATATATAAAAAACTATAATTTATATTTAAGAAAAAAATATATACACAAACAATTACGATAGATATATTTAGTTGAAACATTTACACAGGCATAGACACGCGCAACAGCTAGATTCTTAATATGGCAGCACGTGTCTGAGACTGCAGCGTCTTGGTTTAATATTTCAATAACTACCACTATTTGGATCACCGCCAGTAGGTTCCTCGGCCATCGTTCATTATTGTTCATATAATATATACCTTACTATCGTCCTCATATTTATCATTTTAATATGATTAAATCAAATCAGCTTCACGCTGTATCCCGCACACAGCAGGGTAAGCAGAGGGAGCCTAGTGTTAAGACACTCCAATCTCTACTGTCCGCGGAATTTGGGAGGCATTACGTGTTGAGTGGTGAAACTCAACACCACGCTTTGCCTCTACACCAGAGGGAAAAAATGGAAATATAAATTTAAATAAATATTTCATTCCCTCGAGTGGGGATCGAATCCATAACCGTCGCGTTACAGTCACACTCTTGTGCCCCTGGGCCACGACGGCCTTTAATGTAGTAGAGTCAACTAGGTGTATTTTACCAATATCTTCAATTGATAAACATAGTACAAGTGAAAAAAATAAGAAACAATTGATTAGAGTTGTATTAATAAGTAACAATTTGTCTAAAATCACGTTCGAGTATGAAAAGAGTAAATGTAATTGTAGATTGCACAATAATAAATATTATTTAAAACAAAAGTAACATGTAAACATGCATAGTAAGTGCACTAAATAATTTCGCTTCGACCGCAGTTATGAAATCGTTTTTAAATATTGTTTATGGATATTGTATAGCGTTAAATAAATAAAATTGAATATAAAGCCTCGTCTCACTAGCACCGTCGCGATGCCATAGCCCACATGCTTATTTGTTATTATAATACTAAATATTAATTAAAATATCCATATTTTGATATAAAAGTATTTTAAAAATTAGTTTCAAAATTACTTTGACAAACCGTGAGAACTACCAACAACTTCAAACGGTGCCGCCGTTAAAAATCCTTTTTGTATATACCTACGTAATCCTTCCGGCAAATTTCAAAGTTTAAACTACTGAAAATGTTACCCGAAGTTCCGTGGCACCTACCGGCGCTACAAAGGTAATGAGGTAGTTATTTCAGTGCCTTGTTTATTTACAAAATATCACTCTGTTTGAAGGCGGACCATCAAAATGCGTCGTAAAACTGAAAATTCCATAAAAAGTCGTGTTGATGACCTCCATAATTGAACCTCGCTTTGTGAAGCAGAGACAATGGACGGAATCAACGCTTTTGAGTGTATTCGTCGAGAAATAGCTACAATTCAATAATTACGAACAAAACGTCATTATCTGTTACTAATTTAAACTCATTTTTTAATGTAATTCTAAAATATATTGTTACTATTTAGTAAATACCTATTTCTTATATAAATATAACAAATATAAAAACAGAAAATATAATACAATATTTATGGAGCTAAAACATCGTTTTAAAATGTTAAAATTGAATCCGCATCGAGACTTGGTTTTTAAGCAACTTCAAAAACGTCTCATATTCATGTAAGAGAGTGTTCATTGTCACTAATTGAATTATAAGCTCAAAAGCATTTGTGTTAAGTACCTACTCAAATCCATACTCGAGCCAAAAGAGTTGTAAGTGAATCGCAATCCCGAGTCACACCCGTGGGGTTCCTCAGATAGGTAACCTGAGCCTCGTTTATCTGCTGTCGAGCAATTATTGAAGCGTGAAAAGGAACGTCCACCTATTATTATATACGTTTTGTAATGCGGGCGATGCTATAAAATATCGCATTTCCTAGCACCAGCTTATAACCCCGATAAATGCTGATATGCTGCATTCATATTTAATTAATGCATTTCTTTTTCTATTTGAACGGATCTATGAATGGAATGCGTTATAATTTATTTCTATATTTAATAGAATTTAATAGATTGTATACAATACTAATTACTCACATAAATATACATATGTCTATGTACCTATGTAGTTATTTAGATAAAAAAGATAAAAAGGTAGTGATGTATTGACGTCAATTTTTTAAAAACGATAGGTAGGTAGGTACTGATCGTATGTAATTCTAGGCAATCGTATTATATTTCTTATAAACATACATAATATAATATTTTTTTAATATATATATTTAATTGAGCCAAAAAATCTAATTAAACTAAACATCATTACGAAGATGGATAATATAAAAAGCATGTTATTTCTTATTTGTAAGCGGTATCTTATGGATACACTGGAATCGAAATGGCGGAAACATGTCAATATAGATTAGTTTGATTTCGCCGCACCGGGACCGGCGTTCATTTTTAATCTTATCTTTTAAATAAGCATTTTTGTTACGTTACAGATGATGTCAAAATTATATTCGTATAAATAAATTATATATGAATGCCGTTTATAATTTTGTTATGTTGGTAGGTAAGGTACCTGCCTACCTATTAGGTAATATTTTGGACATCATTGTAACGCAGTTGGTAAACGTACAAACGAAGGCTTTTAATTCGTTTTGTTTCTCATTTGGAAGCATATTTTTTATAAAATTATCTAAGTTTATCCTAAAAATGTTTTAGTAATCAAGTAAAAAAAGGCGGCGTTGTATTTACACGCAAAAAACGCAATGATTCAAGATTAAAAGGAGATCGGAGAACGGAGGATATAAACACTAAGTTTTATTTTCTAACCTCCCCTCATGTACTAACGCAATTCTTACATTTGTTCTTCTACTTATGTAGGTAATTGACGTAGGCAAGAAGGTAGGTAGGTACCTACCTATACTTTGTATTTAGTTATGTTTAATTATTTAGAGTTGACAAGAAAGTGACAATGTGTTAAAAATATAGCACAATAATAAGTTGATAAAGAAACTAACACATCTTCTGATGCTAATTCTCTAAATAAGAAGACACGGACGACCAGCGGCGCGGAAACCAGCATTCTTTTAAACAAAACATAGGTAGTAGCTCTCCACAGTGCTTGCTATATTTTTATTATATGATAACGAAAACTAAATTCCTACACTGTATAATGAAATTATAAAATACTTCATAAAAAAATTTAAAAAGCGTTGGAAGACATCTAATGTGCCCTATGTTAGTTTTTTTTTTATTTGTGTAATATTAAGAGTTAAGAAACATTAAAAACAATATAAAGTTACTTAAAAATGAACAAATTGTCTGTTTAATAGTAGGTATAGATAGTAGAATACCACTAAACTGATCGTATCTATAAATAGAAATAGCCAAGTTATAATAATAAATATAATATAACCGAGTCAACCTAATTTCATTCAATAATAGAATTTGAGTTATATTAACAATAAATATTAAATAGTCATAAAGAGTCAAGTTAATTAATAGAAATACCTGCAGATATCAACTGGTGATATTATTTAAAAAAATGTTTGTCCTTTTTTTATTTTTTTTATCTTTATCTTTGTTCTTTATAATTATAAATAACAGTAAAATATGTCTGGCCCAAATAGAAGATCCTCTTTGTGTAGATACATCATCAGTCAAATGAACATAAAACTGTGACTTCATAAAAATGAAACATAAACGTGAGTCACGCTCACAAGGCCCATGTTTCCGTTCATCAATAAACAAACATTAAATATTACGGACACAAACTGTCGATACGAGCGAAAAATTAAAATTTACATCTCCCCATCGCACTGTTACCGTGGACATTACATTTTTAAAATCGCATTCGGGAAAGCTGATATAGGCCTACCGGGCGAACAGCGCGCACCAAACTGCCTTTTTTTTAATCTAACTTTAGCGTTTGTAAAAATTACTATTTAAAAATTTACGCCTCGGCCGCTAATTAACCGAGAATTAACCCTTCCGTCGCCGAAGTACACTTTAATATTTAATTCTGTGGAAATATTTGGCGCGTATTAAAATATGAAAAATTAATGGGAACCGTACAACCCTCCTGCCGCGTGCTATTAAGGAGGTTGAAACTACGACAAATATTTTTTTTATATTTATTTATACAAGGCCTGGATTGAGTGTAATTATTTTATAAAAAAAACTTTTTATAACGAAAGCATTACGCAAAACATTTAAAGTAGGCTTTAAACCAAACAATGCGGGCTGGTAAAGAGGAATAAATAATAAGAAAAATCTACTTAACTAAAAACCCAATAAAAACTATAGGTATTGGTTGTTTAGATGAAACGTACCTTGCCGTTGTGCAGTCGCGGTAGAGCACGTCGAAGTCCTTGCACGACAGCAGCTTGCAGCGGTTGACGCCGGGCTGGATGGCGCCGAGCCCGCGGAGGATGCGCACCTGTTCCACATTGCACACCAGCGGCACTATGTCCAGTCTTTTAAGTTTCGTGTACACTGTGTGCAGCCCGCCCACCAAGTGTTTCAGGAACAGTTCGAAGGCCTGTGGCAGGCACAGCATGGTGTCTCCCTGGATGATGAAAGCGGCTACTTTTTGCCCGCGGTAATCTACAAGCTTGCACTCGTTTGCGGACGGATCTGACGTCGAGATGGGTGGCGGGCTTCCGTACCGCGGCGGACCGTGGTGGTGCGCCGCCGCCATCAGCTCGAGAGGCGAGTGGTGCATCATCTGCAGGGAGCCCAGCAGGCCGAGGCCCGGTGGCGGCAGGGGCAGCCGCGGAGCCAGGAGCTGCGGAGGGCTAACGCCGCGGGCCGGCGACGCCACCTTCACTCTCGGCGACCCTCCGGAAGAGCCGCTCACCTCGCTCGCGGTCGACGCTGAGTCCACGGCGGACTCCATCTTCATCGGATCTGTCTACGCGCGCATCACACACCCGTCGCGCGCGGTGTTTCGCGCAACAATAAATAAAAAGCCGGAGCGAAACGAGGGCGCGGCCGCGCGCGCGCGCCCGCCCCGGCGCCCGCGCGCCATTGGTCCGCCGGCGGGTCGGGCGCGCCGCGATTGGGCGACGACGCCGCCGCGATGTCTCCGCCCTTTTTTCCGTTGCGTTACGAACGCGCGAAGAAACGTTTCTGTTTCTTTTGGGTGGCTCGCGGTGCGGCGCGGTGCGGTCCGCCGGGGGTGGATTGATAAGAATGTCACCAGCAATCAATATGAGCCGAGATGCCGTCGCTGGCCGGCGTTCGACCCGCGGCTTCTTACTCTTACTATTGTATGCGTTTTCTATGCTTTTTTGGACACCTATCTCTCTACATGTCGATTACATTCAGAGGATCTATATCTATATTTTTAATAATCGATTATGAGCAAAGGTCACATGGGTTAAGTAGTCAAAGATCACATATGTATTAAAAATTTAAAAAAAATGGAAGTTTTTGCCTAGCTTATTCATTTATTTATAAGTAGGTAAATACGTTAATTAAATTATTTGATCTTTTAAAAAATTAATACTTTTAACAAACTTGATATTGTGAACGTTTAGTACGCTTGGCTTGTAAATCAGTGTAGGTCGTTATTTGATATCGAGGTCAGGGTCACAGAAGGTTATTAACTTACTACGAGTTTTAGTAAGTCTGTTTCTACGTAACGTAAATACAGTATAGAAACGAAAAGTATCTGTAATTATTGAAATATTTACGTACCTACTTATTTTAGATGTATTTTTTTAGATAAGCACCTACTTTCGCGGTACCTAGGTATCACCTATACCTAGGTAGATAGATATAGGCTACCTACGTACAGTTATAATTATGTAGCACAGGGGAGCAGTACCTGACTATAGGTACATCAATCAATCTAACCCTATTAAAAAATATATAAGTAGATATAATATATTTTATTCATTCCTCTGTTAAATTAATATTATACACGAATATATTGAAGGAGGGAATAAAATGTTTTAATTTTTACCATCAGACAAGGCAACGTAGCATGAAATAAAAATGTTACCTATATAAGTATAATCATTTGCTTCAAAACGTATCGACAAACTCTACAGTTGTTACTTGTAACATACCAACTGATCTAGGAGTTGGCATCCATACTTACTCATACTTACCATATTTTCTCATATCATCATCCACACTCTCTTTTGGGAGATAAGCTGAGATCCTTTCTCTTCTTCTTTTCATTCTACCTTCATTAAGTTAGTACTCTACTTTTCCAATAATAATTGTTATGAAGAAAAGCTGTAATAATAAATAAATATAATAATTTATTTATTATTTCACCTTTTTTTTTCAAAATATTTATTATTTTATTTTACTCAATTATTTGATATGTAGGGGGAGATCCTCGTACGTTGGGACACTTTTCTTCAGTCCCACACAACTTACGTTTTAATTAACTTGAAGTATTGATTAAATGTAAATAAACAGTCATAAGTACTTAGAACTATTAAAAAATATCTTTTGGAGTATAAAAAAAATGTATTTTTTTCTATCTAAGGCTATCAAATATTTTGAAACAAAATTCTTCAGCAGCCTTTTGAATTAATCATCATTGAGTAATCACAACTATATAAACATGAATGATGAAACACAAATATGAATGTCTCAAAGTACAAAATTATTTTGTTTTGTTAAGGGAATGAGGTTATGTAAACTGATTGAGTAATCCATCAAAAAAATAGCAAAATTTGTAAATACACATAAGCTGACAACTAAATAAGTCAACAACGAAGTCCTCTTATCTCAAATTCTCCACTCAAAATACCCATGAAAAGATATAAAAAAAACAACACTGTAGCAAAATTTTATTTAAGCGTTCAAACTCGCCGCCTTTTTTGGGTACGAGTATCGAGATATTGGACACAAAAGACCGCGAGGTTCGCTTTGGGCTGAAATCTAACACTATGTCTAGGTACAAAGTCTCCTAAGTTATCTGGATCTCGCCTACCTACATCTATCTATCTATTTGCAATAAAAGGTACAAAAATGAAAACATACTTCCCTAGTAGTAGGTAGGTAAGTACGCGGGAATTCAAATTAAGTATGCGCCATTTCTATCTACTTTTACATAAAAAAATATATCTTCATGTTTTTTACCCACGACATTTCCTAACTGTGCTATAACGTCAATTAGGTATACTTATTAATATCACTCATTATAACATAACTATACATAAAATGGGTTCCCATCGTATAAAGAGGTAACTAACATCCATTTATGTACCTATATTGGTACCTACAAGCAAACAAAATAAGTGTGTGTAAAACAAAAAACAACGGGAAGTAGGTACTAGCATCTGCTTTTACTTATGTATCCGAACACTAACTATTCATTATAATACAAAGGGGTTAGAAGTGAAAACAATGGCAATCCACGGCCTTCGACAACGGAACCGAAGCCACTCGTGGTCCAAGCTCACCACACCGATTTAAGGGATGCCATTTTTTTTTTAAATATAATTTTATTTTATGTTTTTTTTACTATAGATGCATAGGTATGCCTCAATAAGTACGTAGGTACCTGTTTATGTCGATTACAATATAGTTATACAGTTGTTTTATAAAAAACACTAAACCATTTGTAGGTACAGTAGGGTCGGCGAGTCGTGGCCGACGGCCGACCTGTAGCTAACTATAGATATCTGCACAAATTTTATTTTAGGATGTTTCAGAAAACCTAAATTTAGGACGGCCACTCGTCCACGGTACGGTTTGGCACCTTAGGTACCTTACGGTGGGTACCTACTTATTGATACACATACCTAGGTACCTAGTACAAATGAATTACAATATTGAGATCATAATGTATACTTAATAAATGATGTTTTCAAAAACGAAAGATTATACAATTATATTATACAATTTATCATGTTTGTCGATTGAAAAGTGTTTAAATTACTTATATGAAAGCACCTACCCATTCTCTGGCAACCCTATTTTACTGCCAATGTATGTCAATATCAGTTCAAATAACAACTTTAACACCTAGACATTAAATTTGTACCAATATGATACGTAAGAGACTTACTATACCTACATATGCTATACATCAGAACAAAGTTCCTTGGAGCAAGGGCCCTTATAAAATGTAGAGGCTCACTATAAAAAAAACATTCAATTTCAAATAGTGACATCCTATCTACATATATAAAGTTCTCCGTATCTCAAGTAACTCTTAAAAATCAAATCAGCTTCACGCTGTATCCCGCACACAGCATGGTAGGCAGAGAGAATCTAGTGTTAAGACACTCCGTCTCCCACTTTCCACCGAGTAGGTACTCTTAGATACTTAATAACTTTTCCATTAAAAATTGATTTGATGTTGTGCAATAAACTACAATAAAATTATAGGATAAATATATACTAGGTATAACCTAACTACAAAAAAATCTTAATTATATAATATATAGGTATATATATAATTAAAATTTATATGAAAATACTTTTAATACCGACTAATAAAACAAGAAACATCAGGTAACACACAGGTACATAAATGTCACGCATAAAATTATCGTCAATGATAAATCTTCGCGATAATGACATGTCACGGCGTGGTGTTTGAGAAACTAAAAACAAAGGAGGCCTTATCTTTATTTACTGAAACACTAATTTATAATGACTTCAAATCTTTGTGCCTAACTTGTTTAAAAACTGAAACTATTAAGCGGTTACAGATAAAGCTGTCCTTACACTAAATTGACTAGCATAATTTAATATATTGATATAGAGGTCAGTCGTGGCGCAGGGGTACAGACGTGTGAATGTAAACGCGACTGAATGTAGGTTCGATTCACACTCGACGAAATTAAATATTTAATTAGCACGCAATGCCTCCAGCATTCCGCGGAAATAGGGAAGCGGAGTGTCCTAACACTATGTACAGGATTGAAAAAAATATATAAGAATAATACAAATATTCATAGTTTTTAAATGAGAATGCCAGTTTATTATAAGTCGGGAGAACTCTTAGCATTTGTAAGTATTCCAATAACATGGTACACAAGTAACTGTCACATTTCCACAAGTTCAACCAACGAGATTATCAGCCGGTTCAACAGGTAGTTGAAATAGCCCGTTAATAGGCTAAATAAAAACGTGATACAAATAAAGGAAAAAATATCTATTAACCTTTATAATATTACAAAGGTCTAAAGGTAGACATATCGATTAAGTTTGGTACTTTATAAGACAGACGCATACTGTGCTTAAAAATAAATTTGTTAAATAATTTCATACTTGCATATCTCGAGTCAGTTGTGGCGCAGTGGCACAAGCTGTGACTTGTAAACTCGTCAGGTTGTGAGTTCGATTCCCACGCAAGGAAATGGAATACTTAATATTTTCGCTTCGCTTCGCTCTGGTGTCGAAACAAAGCGTGGCATTGAGTTCCACAACGCCTCCAGAATTCAGCGGTAAATGAGGAACGGAGTGTTAACACTAGGTTCCAACTGCCTAGCCTCCTGTTTGCGGGATACACCGTGAAGGTGATTTATACTTACCAAAACTAAACATTTAATGTGATGATAGATGCCTTAAATTTAATTCTAATCTGTGTCGTATTTAAAGCGCGGAATTTTTCACCTGCCAGATTATCTCTAGTTCTCATTATCAACATACAAACAAATTAACCGTACTCTAATCTCTATCTGATTTGAGATTTCTCAACGATGTTAAATATTTTCTGATAGCTGGTATCTATACTTCCATTCCCATTTTACGTATCTAATTGAGGATATATCTAGATGAAAAAAAAAATATAATTAAGTAACTCAACGCCGCGCTTTGCCTCGACACCAGAGCGAAAAATGGCAATATATATTTAAGTAAATATTTCATGTTCATCTTGTTAGCAATTGTTTACTAAGTATTTTAAATATATCTACTATTTTTAAACATTTTTTAAAGTGTTATTCCACACTTAGGAAAGAAAAATACTTATTTAGAAAACGTAAAAAAAATTGGTGCGGGTTCGAGTCCCGCTGCGTTCAAATTTTTATACGTTTTCTAAATAAGTATATCTACTATTATTATGTGAAGGAAATACTTTAGATCACTTTTAGCAAACACTGTATGAACGAAGTGGTAGACATGTATGAAATTTGACATATTGTGGTAAAGGAGTGCATAGATCAATACATTTATAAATAATTCGTTAGAAAAATTTTAAATTGATAAAATATTAGATATGATAACACTATCACATGATTGACAATATACACTTGTATAAAGTGACGCACGTTGCTATGGCAACGTGTAGGTACTTCACGCGGCTCCTTTAGTTTCTTAATGACCGTACTACCTGTACGGTATTCATTTTCGTGCCTAGATAGCAACGTTGCCAGATTTTAAATTGGGGAAAAGAAGGATTTTCCAAACATTTTAAGTAAAAAGGCAGGATTAATTAGTTAATATATTAACATTCCTCTAGATGGGAGTCGTTTGAGTCATCGGTTGATAGAGCTAACAACTGTGCCACTATAGCGTTAAGTTCCATAGTTTTTTTTAGTATAACCCATATTCCGCTTTTAAATAGGATCTGGAGTGGTGGAGAGATCCAAGATCCAAGTAGATTTTTTATAAGTTGAGAGATCTCACTCAAAGTGTGTATAATTTTAGCGTCACGTACTATTAAGACTCTACGTTTTCCCCCGAATTCTTGAAGTCCCCTGTGTGGTTTAGCTCAAAACCGTGCCAAGCGAAATATATTTTCATTCTCCCGATGGGGAATCTTTGACTCGTTACCAGAGCAACAAAATAGAAAATATTCTTCGCCCATTAATTTAAACTTATTGTTATATTATTACTATATGTCATTCTGATGCATCAGCTTTTTGTCATTGTAAAGTTAAAACTAAATCTGTTCAATGGTTTTTGCGTAAAAGTGGAACAAATGTCCATCTTCACAGACTTTCTCATTTATAATATTAGTAAGATTTCATTCCCCCTAGTAAAAATGAAACCCACAACTATCGCGTTTACAGTACTTGTGCCCTTGCGCCACGATGACTTCAATATAATCATTAAAAAGTTTTGATGATATCAAACAATTGTAAATATATTCGTCTGCACATTATTTTTATGAAAGTTTTTTTTTATTTCATGTATTTTTTTATGTATGAAATATATAAAAGCGGGAAATAAAACCATAATAATTTTGGGTTAGTAAAAAAAGGGAGAAAAATTGGTCACAAAGTAAAAATGTGTGTAACAAATAAAAAAGGCATAGTATATCTACCATATTGCATACGAATTCAAAAACAATACGTTACAAACTTCTAATTTAATTCTAATTAGGAGTATTAATTGAGCTTAAATTTATAACGTAATATAAATTTCTTACAAAATATTATAAAAATAACAACATTTGCTTATTTATGCTGCGAAAATATGCAATACAATTTTTTTTTAACAGATCTTTAATGGTTTTGTGGTGTTACTATTAAATGTAGGTATCTTTATAGTTTCCTATATTGTTACTAAAATTTCAAATTATATATAAAAGTAACAAAAAAGAATGTAACGAAATACACTTTTTTTTTTCAAAATAATATTTTAATTGTTACAATTGAAGTTACATGCATAAGTTAACGCGTTATTGTAATGTACGTAATTAACTATTATTTTATGATAAAAGTTCAAAATTTTATTAATTTACTTTAAACCACAACAAACACAGAATGGGATTTACTGTAAAGCTGGGCGGCTGGTGTAGTTACCAAAAAAAACACTACAAAGGATACTAGCATTATTTTATAGCAATATAAATGGGGGTCTCTAGTCTTGTTAAATTTAAAATGTCATCAAAATAAGAGAAAATAATTTAAACACGCCCAAAAAGTTACAAAATCGGAATTAGTTTTTAGAACTTTTTGTGGGGTGGATTACGGATATCACCGATAAAATTAAAACAAATATAAGAAAAAACTACTTAGGTAATATAAAAAGGAAGTCGTTATTAAGCCAATTATTTAGCCAAATTTTTATAAATGTTCGAATGAAATAAAAAATAATTGAGTTTGTAATAACGCATAGTAAAATGGGACATGTGAATACACATGTAATTATGATAATATATTTTATAAATAGCATTCATTTCCGAAGTAGTATTTTTCTTACCGAACTGTGGAATAACACTTAAAAAATATAAAAAAATAAAAGAAATTATATTGTTTTACAAATTATAGTTTTTTTAAATCTAGTTTAAATATAGTATGTTTTAATATTTTATGTGACCTTACTTATTGACCTATAAACTCATGGGACATGCACAAACCCCCACCATGTATTTGGCAAAAAAAAAAATACTCTTATGGGTATGATTTTGATCAAAAGAACAGTAAAAGAATTTTTAAATCATTAAAATTTCAATGAAAGTTCTCATAAGATTGACAAATTTATAATAGGAAAAGTATTGGAAATAAATAGTCTTCAGTGAGCTATAAATCGGGCTCAACATTGGGAGGTGCAACAGACTGCGCGTCCTCGTTAAACTTTATTTTTGTATTAAAGCCATAACTCCAGGACGCTACAGCCACCAACGTTAAACTCACAATAAAATTTCAGATACCTAGCCAATATGATGAATCGATTACGACTTTTTTTAAGAAATTAGGTAGGTTAAGGTATGTAGGGGAAGTCCCTTTCGCCGGACGGCACTGAGTGTCGGACTCTCTCACTATTTCAGCAACAAAAGAAAGTGAGTGATTAAAGCCAAAAGGCAGTGCAGATTAACGTAAAAATACAGTTAGTCAGTGACACGCACGACAACAGTCGCAGCGGCTGTTTGCTGTTTTTGGCGAGAAGTTACATGTGTGTCACGTAATATTCGGATTATGTTGTTGTTGTATTCAGTTTCTTTGTTGTTCGTAGTCTATAAAAGTTTATGAAGATTCACAACATTGTTTTAAATAAAATGTATTAAATCTAAAGTTTCACTTCCACCTGGTACCGGACATGGAGTATTCCTTTGAAATGAACATGTTATGAGTATTTTTATTTAAATCGTCACTTATGTAATATTTGTGACACAATTTGACCGGACACGGATCATATCAGTTTACAAACTGCTATTACCAAGGTGTTGGCTAAAGTACCTACTTACTATGACAGAAGCTTTGCGCCCAATAACGTGATAACACATCAACATAAAACCGTAAAAAACAAGTTCCGTTACCGTACTCTTTAACACATTTTCACCTGAACCTGAACAGGTATTAGACCTACAACAAAGATTTTATTAGTAGCAAAGCTATTAAAAAGCTAAAGCATGTATCTGTAAACTATGAAATAATAAATATTTCCATTTCTTCGCTCTGGGGTCAAGGCAAAGCGCGGTGTTGAGTTCCGCTATTTAACACGCAAACGCAATGCCACCAGAATTCGGCGGGAAGTGGTAAGTGGAGTGTCTTAACACAAGGCTCTGCCTACTCTGCTACATGCCGGATAAAATGTTAAGCTGAAAAAAATAACTACGAAAAAGCCGCCATTGAATAAAACGTCATCTCAAACAGAAAAATCTTAGAGGACTACGACGATGGACACATAAATGTAAAAAGTAAATGATCATGTATCGACATCAGAGACGGACGGTATAAATATTAATTGCTTTATTTTATATTCATTCTTATACGTAATGAAGGAACACATAATAGAAGCGAGGTGAAGGCGTTGACCTTAATTAAATAGCATAGTACAATAGTATATTTAAGTGACATAATGACACCTCGTAACTTATGTTTATATGAGGTGTCGCTACTATTTAATAAAGTAATACTATCGCGAAACTCTATTTTTTTAGCTCTCCTAGTGTTAAGACACTCCGATCCCCTCGTTCTGCAAAATTTTCGAAACATTGCATGTTGAGTGGCGGAACTCAATGCCGCGCTTTTGGTGCAAGATTAGAACGAAGCATTAAAATAATAATAAACAATTATTCATTCCCCCAGTGGGAATCGAACCCACCGTCGCGTTAGTCACATGCTTATGCCAGTGCACCATGACGGCCTCAAGCTCTATGTTCATACAAAATCATATTGGTACGAGTAACACCTTTACTATATACAGATTTTTTCGCTTAGAATAACAGTTAGTTGATTGTTGAATCAGAGTACAATGTTATTTTTTTATATTTAGTTTTTTTTATTTCCTTTTATATTTATTTGTTGTATATGTATTTATTGTCCAATAAATAACTCTACATCTTCGGGCTTGCTTCACCAAGTATAACAATTATATAAGTATATTTTTCATATAGGTATTAATTACCTCTTCTATCTTTTTGGCCAATCTTGCTAGATATAGTTCCCACTTATGTATTATATTCTTCGATTATGTATTTTATTTAAGACAATCACTCTACTCTCTACCATATCATATACATAAATACAGTTTCAAGCTGTATTCCGCACACAACAGGATGGGCAGAGGGAATCTAGTGTTAAAACACTCCCTTCTCCACTTTCCACCGAACTCTGGAGGTATTGCGTGTTGAGTGGCGAAACTCAACGCCGTGCTTTGCCTCGACACCAGAGCAAAGAAATGAAAATATAAATTTAAATGAACATTTTATTTTTTCGTGTGGGTATCGAACCCATAACCGTTGCATTATAGTGATATCTTTTTGCTCCTGCGTCACGATCTCACATCTATAGATAAAATTTAAGTATCCTGTAAGATCCTGTATAGCCACTCTGGCTATATTCAATTTAAACAACAACAAGAGAATACGATTAACAATAATCATAGAATAACGTCGCCAAAACAACAAAAGGAATATTATGAAGCACTCAGAGGTGGCCATAACCAATAATTAAATTATTGCTTTCGTAGCCAGTAGCAGTAGTATTCCCGCGGACGGTAAATAACGTAGCAGCCAGCCAGCACGGCACGGCAGCGCGCCCACATTTCATACATTTACCGAACTATGAAATTAAATTTGGGGACGAGGTAGTAGTGCTTTGTTTTCGATAATTTATAATAAACTAATTAATTTATGTTCCCGATTGCAGGTGTGCTTCACATATTGTCATTTAATAGTATTACAAATGTCGAACTCTTGTCAAATGTTGTTGTTTTCGTGTCAAAATAATGAATACAGCTCAAACGCGTGTAGCTGTTTGGAATGTCTGCGTAAATATTCACTTATATTGTATTTTTTTTAGCTTCTCACTGTATCCCGCACATAGCGAGATAGCTAGAAAGAATCTAGTGTTAAGACACTCCGTTCCCCATTTTCCGCCGAATTCCGGAGGCATGTCGAGTGGTGGTTTATATTTTAAATTATATTCTTAAAACAAAATAAATATTTAAAACCCTCTATCTAGTTGGTTTCGCCTAAAGCAAACTCTAGTCGTATATGTGAAGGAAGCACTTGTGGCGAATTACAGCGCCATGTTAGCTCTGTACCGTAGTTTTAAATGGGTATCCATTTGAGCCGTGTTTACGAGGTGCGATGCAGGTCGGTGTAGCTTTGATGTAAAAATCATCCGTCTCTCCCTTCGCGGGCAACACTCCATATTGACACAAGCCGGCGAAGTGCTTTGTCAGAATTATCAGAGACGCTTATTCTGGAACTGTCTATATAGATATTTTGTTAAATTCAATTGTTTTAGTTTATTATTATTAACCACAAAATATATTTGGTATGGGTATTAAAATATTTGTTTGTAGTGCTATTTGAAGGCTGCTTTTTTTTTATTTTTAATAACCAATCTTAAAGACTTAACTTAACCTACTGAGACGTAAGTATATTGGTAGGTATATTATGTTTTATTTATACATCATAAAAGATAACGTATGGAGACGAGCCTATAGATACCTACGTACCTAACATTGGGCAATATGTTTAAATAAATATTTATTTTTTTCAATTTAAGTGATGTAGGATAGAGGACGTGTTTACTCAAATAATATATTTATAGGTTGCTTTCTACGATAAATAAAGGGTAAAATGAAAATAAAAAAAAGTTGGTTTCGCAATTCCGAACGTAAGCGTCGGTGCCGCGCAACAGCGCGATCGCCAATATAGTTTATAAATAAATAACATACAAGAAAATGTATATATGTGTATAAATAACATTAAGCTGTGCTGCGTGGAACGTGTTTTCTTGCACAGGTCAGTTGCTCAGGGCGCGGCCTAAGATCCCAGAATAGGACTCGCAACAGTTAACAAGAGGGTACCTTTATTATTTTTTCCAGTTTTCATCACTTCACGCTCAGTCTGTCTTTTGATTCAGTGGCTGTGTAATGTGGTGTTGCCGCATTTATTTTGCACTCTTCCTTTAGTGTTGCTAGTTTATTTTGCATTCTCTTGGTGTTACTATACGCTTTGAAGTCAAAGCTCTTTTGACTCCGCTGAGCGGTTTAGTCGGCGCTGACCGCAGTGCAGAATGAATGATACTTTCACCGTGAATAGCTGGTGCATATGTGCTTTTAGTTCTCTTTATATGTACAATAGTTAGCACATTATATCTGAGTCTGTTTACTTTGTTGTTATATACAAATCTTTTTCACTCATTGGTTTGATGCATTCAAATTGGATTGGAATTTGTTATATGACACTGTTTCTCTGGCCCAACATTTAATTTTCAAATATACAATTATTTACATAGGTATCATATAAATACGAAGAAATATCATGTTCTTTACTTTAGTGAGTACTGAGAATAGAGATATGTGTATCTTCAATTTATGTCTATACTTTACCGAATCATAACGTAAAAAGTAAGAGTATTTTTTAAGCACAAGCTCGTAGGAATAGGGGGAGAAACAGGAGGAGGTTTGTTCATGCCCATCCCAGAATAGTCTAATGCCCCGAAATTTTACTAACAATTTTTTTTTTACTAATATTTAGGCAATTAAATTTTCAATAAATGTTATACGGCGGCAATATAACCACCAACTCCTGCATGACGTCTGATAATAAGCTACCCATATTCATAATAATGATAAGAAATGAATGAAAAATGATTCAAATTCGCGAGTATTGACTTTACACATATTGACTTGGGGTTTGGGTCTACAAAATCGAAATAGGGTTATAAGCGCTTCCTAATAAAATTACTTTTTATTTGACTAGAAAATTGAATTGAAAATATTATTTAGGTAATATTTACAATATATCTGTCCTAAAGCCTATCTATATTTTTTATTTACATAGTAAGTAGTTACTAAAAGTGAAAGTGACACTTTAGGGTAATAACAGCTTATTATGCTATATTACACTTTCACTTATGTTAAAATACGAAACATGCTGCAAGTATTTTTACGGAGGTAAATAGTAAAAAGCATATATTTTTACATGCACGGTTATTAGAGTCGACAGAAACTACTACCAGGCTTTCCACTGTCCATTACATATACCGACACTATCTTACATGTTGGCCTAGAGAGTTCTGTCGCTCATCCCGCACATTTTCTTTAGTAATTTTTTTTAGGTTCACGCTATAACCCTGGGAACCTAGGGCTTAAAAATTCCATTTCCCACTCAAGGCATTGATTATTCTCACTCAAACCGTTGATTGTTGAATGGCGGAACTCAACGCCGGGCTTTGCCCCGTTACCAGTGCGAGGAAAGAAAAATCGAAACCACAACCGTCACTTTCTTAGGCCTTTAGTTAAATGTATTCTCAATAACGTATTAATAACAAACAATTTGATATCACACCCCTACGAAAAATTTGTGTAGAGATGCCGAAGTCGGATGTCAACGCATGACGCGTTTTGAATGTGCCTCCTTGACAGTATGTAATAAATAGAATACTTTTATCGGGAACCCACACTCTCCGCACGCAAATATTGTAACATAATCTGACTGCGAACGCCTTTGTCAAATGTAGAGTGTGCATAAGTCAACGATCGATGGCTCTACATATTTATGAAACAGATGGTAGCAGTACTTACCTATTACAAAATGTTTTTGTACGTAATGATACTTTTTTTAAATTCTAAAAATGTATATTAATGTTTACTTTTGATATTTATTTAATTTAATGTTGATTTTATTCATTTTTCTACTATAATATGAGTCAAAAATTTATTAGCAGAGATACTTTTATAGGTAATGTTTCAAACGTTATAAAGTGTCACGAATAAAATATACAAAAATGAGCTGTAAAGTACCTACCTTTACAAAGACAACTTAAAATTGGATACGGAAGGAATAAAAATAAAATATATCACCTATTAAAATACACCGTAGTAAAAACTGTTTATGTGCCTCCTTACCTATATGGAAATTATAGATATGCATATTGTTGTATAGATTCACTTAAATAATATTTTCTACTTAAAAATTGTTAATCAAAGACCTTGATATTTCCCTAGTATTGATCATTACGCGCGTTAAATCTACTTCATTTAAACAACAAAGGGCAGCTGCATTCTTAACGTGTGATCGATTACTTTAACGAGTGACATACACAATAGAAGAGAGAGTTACAACTCGTTTACAGTCCAATAAATAAGTATAAAAATAATAATATGTTTAATATTCTAAAGCAAATTATAGTAGCTTAAATGTTAATAAATACAGTAAATTTTTCTACTTCTATAAAAGATTAAATTTTAAAAAATTACTCAATTTTGTTAAATTCAATGTTGACAAGGTATGTCAATAAACATAAACGTTAATTTTAAATAATATGCGTTAAATTTAAATATGAACCGAACGATATTGTTCATATCTAAATTTTGAAATCGATTATATACATACCTACCTATTTCCAATAAACTATTTTATTTATTGTTTTTATTTATTACTTTGATAATAATTACATAAGTTAATAAACTTCAATTGCTATTAATGCACGTAATTTACCTAGAATGTTATCTGTTTTTCTTTTTCCCGCCGAAACCGTAGAAAAAAACGATCCTCGGTAAACTTTGTTGCTACTAACTCAAAATTTACAAAACATCTTTTCACTACTATCCAACTAGTACTTAATTAAAATAATTTGTTATTTTAAGAATAATAATAATTTAAATAATATTATAAATTAACATTTTTCAAAGACTTAAACAAAATTTCTCTATTAATTAGTAATTATTATGCGACGCTATGTACCTCGTTTCAGTGGCGCTCTTTAATCTAACGTTATTAATAGCAGACTAAGCTTTGATGCATTTTAGTGAAATTCAGAACAACGTGAATACATTTTGCTTTACACGTGAGCACATAATCGTGTCTTATTAGGAAAATGGTATCGTACTTAATTTGATGAGGGTAGATGGAACTTTTTATAAATATTTTTAATATAAATCCTACTAATATATGTATATTATAAAGGTGATCATTTGTGAGGATGGATGTTTGTTCTATTTTCACGCAAAAACTACTGAGCGGATTTAAAGGAAATTTTTTAGTATCAAAGTTTATTAATAAGAGTAACACATAGAAAAAAAATTATGCAAATTATTTTTTGCTTTAATATAACTATAACTTTTGTGTTTTTTTGTTTGAGTCGCTATTACTTACATATATAAAATTATATAATTTTTGACAGTAACGACAATGCCTAGGTTAGTAGGTAACTAAAAAACACTCGTAGGTTCAGTTTGTGGTACTTAATTGTTAGTTTTTTTCGCAAATCTGTATAATTTTGGTACAATCCTTGTATCTGTGCGATACCTAGACATGAACCTATAGGTATTCTATTATTGTTTTATTACTTAATACGTATGTTTAATAAATAATCTTACTTCTTCGAACGCAAATACCTAAATACAATTGTAGTAAGTTAATAACTATAATTATTTTGAATTGGTAGGTACTAGAATACCTAATTATTATCGTTAGTTTTATCTCTTTAAACGTATAATATTTCTAGAGTAGGCATGTAATCTTAATAAATTAAAATTATTTAATACAGGTATTAAGATACCTATGTAAAAAAAAAACTCATTAGCATTATTTTTTCCCCTATATTATTGATAATGTGTAAGTTCAGTCATAATAATAGGTAGCTAGCTATCAAAGAACAAAATTAAAACGAGAGGTACCTATCCGTTGCAATTTATTTTATAATAGAAAAGCGATGTAGGTTCTTGCTTCCCTATATCTTTACATGTGCCCAAAATTATCAATAAGAGAACATTTTAAAATGCCCCAAGGATACGGCCGTCAAAACTCGGCACCGCGAACCCCGGTCACCGCCTAAAATGTAAAAATGGTACCCTTGCATATTTTCCTAAGTGCCATAAAATATGACATTTATTACGGTCAAATCTGCTCGAACCACTATTGATAGGCAAATGAGAGAGTTTTTTAAAAGAAAAACGATGTCTGCTTTTTATGTGTTCTTTGGATAAGATATTTTCAAGAAGTTGCTATTTGAACTGGCGTGTAATAGCCAATCTGTTACTCGCGTGGCTATTGTATTAACATTTGAAAATAAATGGATACTTTGTTAGATAAAATTAAATATTTTTTTGTATAAAGCTGTCTGTCTAGTAAGCAAATACATACATATTTAGCTACCTATGTCTCAAAAATATTTTATATGTTCAGAATTATAGATTAAGTTAGTTTAATGTGATTTGTGCTTATTAAGAAGCCTTCGTGACGCAGGTGCACAATGATGTGACCGAAGCGCGATGGTTATTGTGTTCGATCCCCACTCGAGGAAATTAATTATTTTTAGATTTATTTATTTCTCATCTTAAATAAAATATAATTATGATTATACTATTTGATTAGCTACTTATTTGATAGCTGTCGAAAGCTATACTTAAAATTATCTAGGTATGTACTTATATATCAAATAGGTACTTAGGTAGGCATGGCCGCCAAAATAAGTATATTCTTTAATATTGATACCATGCGCGGTACAGTTTGAGTTATAGCTTATTTAACATAGGCTTATATTATTAAAAAAAACCATATAGCTCCAACACTGGCGATAGCAGCCATAACTCTACGAGTAGGTCAAGCACAATAGTAAGTGTCACCTATAATCGTATATTAAGGCCCTTATCCCTAAGCACCTCAACGACAATAGAAAAGAATAAATCGCCGAAAAGTGGCCACATAAAAATGACATACGGTTTCAATAGAGAAATAAAGCTTCGAACAGATAAAAACACAGTCAACACAGAGTAGAGCTGTTGGCTCTATGCTGTGTTGACTGTAGTAAAAACTATAAAATTTCGTTTATAAATTCGGTCTTTTCTTTCTATTTGTTCATATTGATATTTTCCGGAAATTTAATTTAGCAAGTTGCTATTACTAAAAGATAAAAGTAGATAATTAAA
>JALPMF010000040.1:0-42252 GCA_030704555.1 Heliconius charithonia
AAAAAACTCCACGCACTCGTCTAAAAAAAATAAGAAATTATTTATTATGTAAATTTTGTTTTTGTTTTCGTCAAGTCGTAAGTTCAAAATAAATGTTATTATAAATTAACCTTTGAGACCATCCCGGCCAGGTTTGTTCTGGGTCAATTCCATTCGGTGGAATGAAATATCGAATATTTTCATTTCCTCATTCAATTAAAACATTATGGATGTTCAATACTTTTAAGCGGTAGTATATACCATGTTTACCTACTACATAAATGAGAGGTAGTGAATGCACTCTTGAATCCTAACAATTGTAAAGATTGTGCACAGTTTAACCACTTTAGATCATTGTCTTTATACCGCCGTCGCGCCATTAATTGTAAGCCTTGTTGTACTTGGACAGTAAAATAACGAAATGTCTTATGCTTCGCAGTTAACCGTTGTATGAAACCCATACTATATATAATATATATATATATATATATATAATAAATAAAAAATATTAATATAAATATTCAGCACCACTTGAATAAACCATTGTTTTTAAAAAATATTTTTTCAAACTAAATGAAATTCATCACTGTAAAATAAAACATTCAAAAACAACGCACGCAGCCTATGAAAAGAATCCGTCGCATATGCCTCATTCCGAAATCGAGTTTTAGTTACTGGACGCAAGTCCAAAGTCTCTTTGACTTTTAGTACAATTTTATAGTACAGTATATTATTGGTGTCTATGCGTTACTGCGTCACACGAAATACAGGTATGGATAAACATAGTGGAAATGAAAATAATATCCTACGTCTAAACTGTTGAGGTATCTTGATTATTTTCTTTAGGTCTGGCCTTTAAAATATTTTGACCTATATGCTGCTTCCGTAAAAGGAGCGCTGAGGCTTACACTCTGTATATTTAAAACCGTAAAAATAATTTGTTTTGGTAGGTAACCAGAGGGGTTTGAGTGGGTTTCTGCCTCTAGGACTGGCGAGGACTGGACCTTTGTGAAGATTTCCCTACAGTAAGAAGAATTGCTATTTAACATTTCTGAACAATTTAAAAAGTTCCGTTACTCTAACATCACTGCGAATAATGGTGGTTAAGTTTAAAAATTAAAAAATAATAAGGATCTTTAAAATATAAAGTACAAAAAAATCTAAAAAAAATGTTCCTAACGGTGCTCTCCATGCTTACTCATCTAAGCCGCTATAAAGTAAAATAAAATAATCATAATTTGAACATGGAAAGAATTTAATTAATCATAATAATATATAGTTACTAAAATAATAGTATAAAAAATTATACTGTATTATAGTAAATTAATGTTACGACCCTCGATATAACGATTTCCTTGATCTAACGAATTTTTCAAAATCGCCTAAAACTGCCCTTAAGAGTTAATACAAAATATACCTTTACATTACGAATATATTTGTTCAAAATCTTTTTATAACGAAGTTACAATCTTGCAAAATATAAAAAAAGTATTATTTACCTCTACATAACGAATTTAATTTTCTTATACCTTTACATAACGGATCCCATAAGTTTACTGCATTCCAAATTCAATTAAATTAATGTTTGGACAGGTTTAGATTTGTTAAATCTTTCGTAAGACAGTTATTAGTTGTTTGGCGTTCAGTAATGTAAACATTGCTATTTGACACTGTTGTTTTAAAGTTTGTAATGACTGACAAACGAAAAACCTGAGATCAATATTTTTTAACCTTTTTGAAACGAATCGTAGACCATCCTAACTTCTATACAATGAACCTCATTGTAACAAATTACTTGATATGACGAATACTTTCTGAATGCCTTCAGTATCGTTAAATCGAGGTTGCATTGTATTTGTTTTGGCAGATACTCTCATAACTCCTTGTTATTCAATTTAAATTGATTGGGAGCATGCGTTAATAGAGGATATGTTGAGAGCTTCGAACGCTGGATCTTATTACGCCTTTATAATACCTATACGACGACCAAGTGGAAAATTATAGCATTTTGTGGGGTGGCCAAGTGAAAAATTGCTACTTTTATAACAGCGACGTTATAAATACATATAACCTATAGTTCCATATTCCTCCATTATTTACACACAAATGAAAATTAGCAATTGAACATACAGATATCTTTTTCAATTATATTGGTTTGCAAACTCGAATAATGCAACAAAAGTACTTTACTCAAACTCATTAACTTTTTAAGTTATATAAAATATGCAATCACAAAAAATAAAGCGCCATCGCGACGCAGTTGGATAGCATCTGACTATGAATGTAATGATTCTGGGTTTCTTTTTATTAGTTTCGTTTCAGTTTCGTTGTGCTACAATAAAACATCACAGCCACTGCACAGAGACCCTACTGTCTCTGTGTAGTGGCTTTGAATTTAATTTATTTGTAGATTTATCTACAAATAAATTAAAACAAAAAAATATTTGTAGATTTATCTACAAATAAACAAATACAAAAATTAATTACATATTTCTATCTTACACGCGCTATAAGTGTAGCGATTTTTGACATTTATAAATTAAGTAACTCCAGTTCTCTATTTATTTTCTAGTTTTCTATTTTTTTTCATACCAATTAGATAATTGGTACAACAATTAATTTTATTATATTAATTAAATAAAAGAAAATATTTTTATTTTCATTTTATATTTATCATTTCCTCTAACATTTATTACCACAGAGATTTCAGTTTCTGTTAAATAAACCAGCGTACTTATTGTAATCATAATGGAATTATGAACAATGCTAAAATATTCCAAAATAATATTATGAAGGTCAAATAGAATTATCATTTTCTTACAAAGCACAATGTCGATATCTATGCTATCTGCTAAAATTTTTTACATCTTCTCAAAAGATTAGATAATATGTTTTTCTTTTTTACTAAATCCATATAAGTTCGTGATGTTGAAAAATAAAAAAAAAAACAAACATATTCGTTTTTAGCAGCTTTACACTTTTCCGGATGGTATAGCAGAACAGGGTAATCTGGAGGAACCTAGTGTTACGGTAATCAATTATACAATTATCACTTAATGAGACTATCAGAGGCCGTGAATCAGAGGCAGTCATTGCGCAAGTAACAAGCGTGTGACGGTAAACGCGACGGATGTGGGTTTGATTCCCACTCGGAGAAATGAAGTACTTAATGTTCACATTTCATCGCTCTGGTAGCGAGGCAAAGCGTTTCGCGTATATTTAAGATTATAGATTTTTTGGAAACCCGACATTTCACACACTTTGCAATAGTCCATAGTCACGGGTAGACTAAGGTCAAGGTTTCGTCTGTCAGTTGACGAAATTGTTATATGAAACTACCGCCAACGATTTCTTAATTGCCTCGCGTACTGCCTTGGATTCCTGCAGAATAAGCTGACTGACCCTAACACCGGTGCTACTATTTGTTTGACCGAGGTGTTGTGGTGATCGAAGTCAGCTGTGGGTGAGCACACTATGGACAAGCCACTAGATTAGGTTTGATAAAACCCAAATAGTCGCTAAGGAAAACAAATACATTCCTAAAATGATCCGCGAGGCTATTGAAATGGCTGGAGACTCTCTACCACCTGAGACTCACTCATAAAATCATTGAAGTCAACCCACCATTTTCAAATAGTTCATAATTTATTGAGGTAAAGCGGCGCCATAGCATGTTTCATATTATTAATTAATTTTAAAATAGTTCATAACTAATTAAAAATATTTATGTAATCCTGAAATACCTTTCATATAGAGTGTTAACCACAAATCACGAATGCTACAATATTATATTGAAATTGTTTAGCGGGTATATTTAATATAAATTTTTATATATAGTTTTTAATATTTTTGCATCTCGCTGTATCCCGTACATGGCAAGAGGTGGGCAGAGGGATCTTAAGAACCTGGTATGAAGACACTCAATTCACTCTATCCTGTTCTCCGAGGCATTGCGTTGTGAGTGGCAGAACTCAACGCCGCACGTTACCAGACTTAGGAAATGAAAATTATAAATATTTCATTCCCCAAAGTGGAAATCGAACCCGCAACCGTCGCGTTGACGTTTAGCACGTTTCATAATAGTTAACTATTATATATATTATCTATAAAATTTATATAGACGCAATAATGAACGAATAACCGGAAGCTGAACAAATTAATTCTCACAAACAAGTTGCTCTTGTAACCCTATGTAAATTTAAGGAATATATTATAATGTGTTATCTTCCAAAATGGAGAAAGGATAATTCAAAATAATTTCTATCTATAAACTGTTACTTTAATTATCATAATATCATTTACGATAAATTTCCTTTTGTATCCCGCACATAGCAGGGTAGACAGAGGGAGTCTAGTGTTCCCCACTTTCAGCCGAATTCTGGAGGCGTTGTGTGTTAAGTGGCAGAACTCAACGCCGCGCTTTGCCTCAAAACCCAGAGCGAAGAAATGGAAATATAAATTTAAGTAAATATTTCAAATTCAATTCAATTTTATTGACATAAAAACTTATAAATAATATAATAAAAAAAAAAAGCATTTTTTTTAGCTTACCATAATTAATATCAGGTTGGACACTGGGTATTCTGAGGTATTCAACGAAATTTTCAACGGCTATATTGTTTTTGTAATTTTTCGACATTTTCCCTATACTTTTCGTCCTCGTAGCTCAAGTAAGTGTATATGCGACGTCGTATACTGACTGAGCACTGGCTGGAAACTGTTAATGTGTTCGCGAGGCGTAAACTCGATATATTTAGGAGTTACGATACACGACACTTAATAAACACCAGTTTGAATAATTTATGTGAATAATAACTTTACAGTTGCTCTTATTCGACAGACGCATTTATTAATTAGAAATATTTTTTTACACTTGTACACATACGAAATAAAAAAGATTAAAAAAATATATTATAACTAGTTTATACCTATATATAGGTATTAATCTCTATATACATTGAATAAAGTCTATATAGACAATAGAAATAAGAAGGCATCGCATGTAAAAAGGTATCCACGTAATGTCCTTTGTATATTTATTTAATGTATATTTTTAGCTATACGCTGTATAGCTATATAACCCGAACATATAGCACGGTAAAAAGAGGGAACCTGGGAACCTAGCGTGTACAATCACACCCTTGTGGCAACGACGGCCTCATCATATTATAAATTTATATTTTCTTAATATTGTATAGTAATTTAATAACTTTAAACAATGCCAGATATCATAAACAAATAAAGTATATTTACTATTGTATAATTGATAATGCTTAAATTAAATAATAGAGATAAAATATTAGTAATTGCGCGGCATTGAGTTAAAGCATTCAAAACACAATGACCTCAGAATTCGAACGTTTCCCATTTAAATTGGGAACGGAGTGTATTAACACTAGGGTTCCCAAGTCCCTTTACCTGCTCTATTATGCGAGGGATACAGCGTGAATATACTTTTAAAATGCAAAAAATAAAGCAAAACTAAAGTTTATTTATAGTTTGTTCTAATTTTGTTCACGTTTATTGATTTTAGGGAGAATGAAAAAAAAAGAACAGCTGTTATATAATACATTTTCAATGTTATCAGTGTCATTGTTAGCTAACCTAATCTTATTTGATATTGGTATTTAAATAGAGTGAAAAGATAGAGTCAACAATGATGTAAATAGGGCACGTGTATCAATTTATATAAAAGGAATTTCTAATCTTTTCTATGTATATAAGTTGCTTGTAACATTATATAATACCTATGTTTCTAAAGATAAAACTAAATTCAATGCAATGGTATAATGGTATAATTATACAGTTTTCAATTGAGACTGACATTTGCTGTCAAACATCAAAATAGTAGTGAGTGAAGTTTAAGTTTAGACGTATTGATCTCCTTGCCATTTTCTTAAATTAATAGTATCTTATAAATATTGTGACATTGACTTTATAAATAAAAATTGTATTATTTTGTAATTATTTGATAATTTAAAGTTATTTAAAATATAATATTTCAATTACATTTGTTTTTTTTTAAACAGATAAACAATTTTAAATTATTTAATTATCTGCTTTCATAGTGTTGCCATTAAAGTTATATAATAAAAGTATTGTGCGTCTGTGTATATGTCATGGATTAAGTAATAAATTAGCTTCACGCTATATCTCGCACACAGCAGGGTAGGCAGAGGGAGCCTAGTGTAAGACACTTCATTCCCCACTTTCTGCCGAATTTTGGAGGCATTGCGTGTTGAGTGGCAGAACTCAACGCCGCGCTTTGCCTCGATACCAGAGCGAAGAAATGGAAATATAAATTTAAGTAAATATTTCATCTCCTCGAGTGGGGATCGAACCCACAACCAGTCGGTTTTACAGTCACACTTTGTGCCACTGCGCCACGACTGGCCTCTAATAAATAAAACACGGCCTCTAATAAATAAATTAATAAATGGGTCAGACAATTTGATAAAAACTATTTAAATAACTTAATTGTCGGGGCATTATACGTAGATCTCATCTTTTATTTATATGGCAAAGTATAGTAAATTTGTGTCATTACATTTTGACAAATAAAGAATTCAGGATTTATTTCTTTATAGTAACAACGTTTAGGAATTCGAGTTATCATGCCGAAAATAATATAAAACGGGGTGAGGTGAAGAAGAGAACCGATTCTATGACTGCATTACTTAAAGTAGATATCGAACCAGATACAAGTTTTGGATTTTTTTTTTAAATGACTACTTATACAAGCGCTGCCCACTGCCCGTGGGTTTCTTACAAAAATTAGAGGTCTTGAGTTTTTCTGAAATTCAAGCTTAGCTTAGCCAGAGAGCCCATGTATCTGATACCTCCCTTGAACTAGCGGCTTTAATACCAAATTTATTCCCCTTAAGCCTATTATTTTTAAGGATTTAACCACAAATATATAGTTTTTAGATTTTTTCCTTAACTAGTACTACCAGTAAATGCCAGCTGCCAAATTTCATAATTGTAGGTCAACCAGAATAGTGGCGATTAAACAAACGTAGAAACACGATTTTTTCGGATCGTAGATTCGAATTCCAACTCCATATCATTAAGTGTTCTTGAGATAAAGTATCTTGACAGATAGACCGACAGACCGACGGACATCAAAGTGATCTTAAAAGGGTTCCTTTTTTCCTAAAAGGTACGGAACCTTAAAAACATATATGAAAAGAACGTATTTACTTAAGAATTCAGTACTTCTCATATCGCATAAATTTAATCATATTTGAACCAAATTATTTAAGTAGTAAGTAAATTCGTCGGTGGACAGCCAATTTAATATGGTTTCATACACTAAAATAAAATAAATGGCTTCTGCGGTGGTATGCTTCAGATTTAAAATGGTTCACATAATATCTAGCGGTTTCTAAAAAAGGAGGAGTATCCGTATTCCGTTAAGTAATTTTTTTATGCTTGTTCGTCGATTTCCCTGTCATTTGTGAACGTTTTATTTCACATGAGAGACAAGAAATTGAAATCATTATTTTTTTGCTTTCTTAAATATATTATTCTTATAAAGTGTTCCTCTATCCATTTCAGTCAAAAAACGAAATGTATAAACAAAATACTTTTACTGTTGATAGTATGTATAGGTACTGTTTACGCAATAAATACGAAAAACTACAAGATAATTACAAATTATATTGCATAACATATTACTAACTTGAAGATCAGTCTTTGAGGTCTGATGCGGTGCAGAGGCACAAGCATGCGACTGTAAACGCGACACAATAAAAAATAATAGCCTTAAAAGGGGGAAAATTTGGTAATAAAGCCACTAGTTCAAGTGAGGTAGCAGATGAATGGGCTCTGGCAAAGCTAAGCCTGAATTTCAGAAAAAACTCGAGACCTCCAATTTTTGGATGGAACCATCGGTGGGCGAGCGATTTTTTACTATTTAAGGCCATTATTTTCTAGGATTTAACCACAACTGTATGGTTTTTTGATTTTTTCACGTGCGTTTTTTGCTGTAAATATGGCGAACTCTTTTCTTAAAGTAAATGAAGTAATACATTTTGTTATTTTCAGGAAATGTTGGGGCCGTAGATCTAGGTATACTGTGTAGGTATACTCGTCATCTCCAAGCTTTCCTTGAAATAAAGGCTCTTGACAGACAGGCAGACAACATGATGTCATTATAAGGGTTTCCTTAAATAGTACGGAACCCTAAAAAAACTAAGACACTAAATCCGGTTTCATTCAGTTTCAGATGCTAGGAGCAAAAAACAAGAAAAACCTTGTTGGCGGTATACTATTTGCAAATATTTTTTCGTTAAGAAAATATTTACTCACAATATGTAGATTTCTGGTTTTCTTTATTTTATAGCTTCAATGTATAACAGAAATCCAATTGGGATTGGCTGGAACGTAAACTATTCCGCTTTGTACTTCCATTTGTAATTAGTCTTTGCCATGGTTTTGCGTATGGAGCACTGATATCACGTTTCACGAATCGAGCTTTGAGTTTTGTAGTAGGTAAACCATAAATTTATTTACATTATTTACATCTATCTGATGCAAAAATTTTACTTTCGAAAATAAGGAGCTTATTAATTTGTGGTTATTGTGTTTTTTTCTATGTGTGTTCACTGAATTCTCAAAAAAATTATGAATGAATTTTAATGTTTTTAGGGTTCGTATCCCCTATAAGATCACTTTGTGGTCCGTCCGTCTGTCTGTCTGTCAAGACCCTTTATGTCAGGAACGCTTGAAGATATCTAGTCGAAATTCAAATGATATACCTAGACGAAAAAGGCAAAAAAGTTTATACATATAGAAAGAATGCGTATTTTGACATAAGGGAAAGAAAATTTAATAAGGTACTTCCGGTAAAGAATAGAAGTATGAAATTTGGCAGATAGCATCTACAGTTAGTACTAATTTAGGAAAAACTATACATATGTATTTAAATCTTAAAAATAATAACCTTAAATTTCAAAAAACACGTATTTCCACACTTATATAATCAATATATCTATAATCAAAATTAATAGGGTACTTCCGGTTAACCTAGAATTATGAAGTTTGGCGTCTAGTATTGACAGGTAGTGATAGTTTAGAAAAGTCTTAAAACTATACATTTAATCCTAAAAAAGACTACTAGCCTTTAGAGGGGGTCAAAATTTGATATCAAAGCCGCTAGGTGAAGTATCAGATGAAAGGGCTAAGATAAGTCTGAATTTCATAAAAAGCTCGAAAACTCCAATTTTTGTACGGAACCCTAGGTGGGAGAATCCATTTTTTTTGTTCGGTTTTTTTTGATACTATGTATAGGTACTATAAATTCTATCTAATAATAATTGTCTTTTTTTTAATTGCGTAAACGAAAGAAACTAAAAAACTCTTTTTTTTAAATTTAGTAGAGTATCGGTATATTTATAAAATTAGTATTTTTTTTAGAAAAGTTTTTTATGAAGTATACAAACGAAAAAGTCTAAGTGTTATTATAATATTGTTAGCAAACTTATGGGGAGTAGGTGTTGGTGAAAAAGACTATAAAAGCTGTAGAATTGTATCAATCGGGCCTTAGCCTTAGCCATCAGAGCTCACGACGCTTACCCTAGTTTAGGTCTTAGAGAAACAAAGCTCACCGAGCACTTCGAGGTCAAAGAGTGGGCTTCGATGCCCCAGACTGGCGATCCGGTTCGCTCCACAGACGTAGACGAGGTCCATTCTGAAATACCACCAAAAAGTTCTCTTGGCCCTACTAAATCTCAAATAAAGTCCTAAAGAATCTTCCAATTTAATTATTTTTTTTGCAGGTCCTAGTTTCTCTCTAGCAGGCTGCTCCTTCCCCAGTTCTCTTCATTCTACTCATTTTCATCGTTGTACTCATTAGCAGTTAGGTAAAAAATTACGAGAGAATCATTCTTAGTAAATTAAATTAGCAGTATTCCTTAGTATTATAGTCGAGACAAAACAACTGCTCATCAATGATCTGTTCGGCTTCAGATCCCACCAGTCGTCCATACAACAAGTTCACCGGCTACCGGAATACAGCTACGGTAGATCGATTCGCAGCGATACGGCTGCTATATTTTTAGACATAGCCAAAGCCGACAAGGTCTGCCACCCTGGCTTGCTCTTCATGCTCCATCGTACGGCACTGCCAAACTCTCTCGTACTCATCATTCATCATTTCGGATCAATCCTGTCGAATCGCACGTTCCGTTATATATTAGAAGGAACACTATTGTTCTCTAAACCCTTCTGATCCTAACCAAAGACTGCAACGAGCCGCCGACACCCTAGGCGATTGGTTCAGCAAGCAGCAGTAGCAAGAACCAAGACAACATACGTCGTGAGCAGGCTGTACCCACTCTTCTGCAATCGGGGTAAAATATCACTTCGGAGCAAGCTAACATAGTACAAAACTTACACTCCTCCCATTATGACCTATATTTGTGTCATCGTCTTCGGTCAGACCAAGATAAACCTTCTTCAGAGGGTCCAAAACAAATTCCTCGGAATGGCATCTGGTTGCCCATGGTACGTACGCAACGTGGACATACACCAAGATATCGAATTAGAATCGTTAAAGAAAACTGCGTTTGTCGTACGCACGTACTTACCACCTACCTAGAAATATATAAAATAACAAAAAAAAAATTAAAATATGTCAATTTATGCGATCAAAATCAAATAACTCCGCAAAAGACTTAAATTATGACACATGTAGATAAAATTGAAATTGCGTGTCTGCGTGTAAAGAGGACAAATGAAATTAATTCACTTACCTGTACGGGCGTCGAACCCACAATCGTTGTGCTTAATTCATTTCTTAACTTAATGCACATATTTAGAGTAGTTGAATTGTACGGTTAAATCTTCTATACTTTAAAATAACCGTACGCTTCCTTGAACTCTTAAAAATGCTTACAAACATTAGTTGTAACTTTAAGCAAATATTTCATGGGAAATATTTCATGTCTTCAACTTTTCTAAAAAAAAAATACCACATCAACCACTATAACAACAATAGGCTATAAATTATAATACTGTCGAATATTTAGGAATATACATACAAATTATTGTACTTATAGCAAAAAGTGGGTGAAATTCTAATAGTAAACGATACGACCTAAAATTAAAAACTATTTAAATTTGCAACGGATGCAATTTTTATGGATTCAATCTAAACTTTTGCAAGCAATTTCCGCAAATGTAGAGTACATTCGCGGAAATTGCAGGGGATTATATTTTTCATCTTTAGTTGTTCAAGAATTTTATTATTCCAGACAACAAAACTTCATTAAATGATTGGGCGAGTGTGGGCATTCATAAGAGTAGACAAAGACACAATGTCTCGAAAATTGCGCGGTAAGTGGGGAAAGCAGTGTCTTAACACTAAATTCCCTCTGCATACTCTTCTTTCTGTATGCGGGTTTTTCGTAAAGGTAAAAAAAACAATTACTAGGAAAACAGACCTATATATATATACTAGCGACCCGCTCGCGGCTTCGCCCGCTTAAACCACAGAATTATTTATTTAACACACTGAATTATGTTCGTGTTTTGATATACTTATAATGTATGTTTGCAATGTAATGAAGTTTTTTATGAGAAAGTTGTTAAAACTTTAGGTCGCATTTTCGTACCTCCCATAAGAATCTTCAATTGAATGTTTGAAATAAAAACACAACTTATCGATACTTACTATATGTGCGATAATCTCAGAAACGGCTTAACCGATTTAAATACTTTTTTTGATTGTATTCTGGCAAACTGCCCTTAAATATTAAGTATTAGTTTTATTTTAAGCAGCTTCATGCTAGTCAGAGGGAGGAACCTAGTATTAAGACACTCCGTTCCCCACTTTCTACCGAATTCGGGACGCATTGCGTGTTGAGTGGCAGAACGCAACGCCGTGCTTAACCTCGACCCCAGAGCGAAGAAATGGAAATATAAATTTAAGTAAATATTTCATCTCCTCGTGTGGGGATCGAACTCAGAGAACCAGTCGGTTTTACAGTCACACTTTGTGCCGCTGCGCCACGACTGGCCTCAACTGGATTGGACTTTATTTTAATCGGTTCACATAAAGTTAAAACCAGATCCACGCTTTATCCCGCCCTTAGTAGGGCAACTTAGTGTAAGATATTGGGTATAATGTGTGACTGATGTGCGAAATGAAAATATTATTAAATTATAATTCAATCCTGCATGTGTGGATCGGACCCACAACGTCGCGTTACAGTTACAATTGGGCATATAGGGTAAAATAGTTTAAACCCGTACCTAAAGAATTTAAGCAAGATACATCAACAGTGAAGACGTAGGTTTTTTTCTCATTTCACAATGTTTATTCATATCTATATTTCGTATGACGCGGTTACGCATAGGTACCAATAATGTAAACACATACTACTACAAAAATAGTACTAAAATGTTTAGAACTTTAAACTTTGCCGCCAATACCTACGACTTGATTTCGGAATGAGGCGTATGCGGCGGTTTCCCTTTGATAGGTTTATGTGTGCGTGCGTCGTTCTTGACAAATTGTATTTTATTTTACAACGATAATTTTATTATTTATTTTGTTTGAAAAAATAACTTTTTTATTTTCGGGTTTTTAATTTAATATGTAATAGGCTTTTATAGAGTAGTTAAACTGTGGTTTCATTTAAAGTGGTCCTAACAAAAAAACTCTGTATAATTGAGCATATTTAATATTTATAGTGATTTTTTGGTGAAAAGATACCAATAGTTATTACAACCACTTGCGAAGAAGCATAGTTTAGGCAATTTTTTATTCTTATACCTTTTGAAAAACTACCAACGTTCTTAAGTTAATATATTATTTTTTCAAATTAAAAAAATTGTCTATGTCATCCTAATGGCGGAAAAATATTCAAAATGTATTGTAATACCACATTAGTATCGACAATGTAGTGTTGATAGTAATTAAAAATAGATATACTACAGGAGGATATCTTCATATGCACTGTTTTAACCTGTTTTATGTATAATATGTATAATATAGAATAATATATTCTATAGAGGAATCACACATTCTTTTTATTCAGTTTAGTAAATACATTTTTTAGAGGTTACTCTGTACTAAAATGGCATGCAACTCTGTTCCCGCATTTACGTTCCTGATATATCGATATAAATAATAGAAATACAAAATATAGGAAGGAAACACAAATGCAATTATATAGCATTTTTTCTTTTTTTCATACTTGAAACGTATTAATAAATTACATATTTTGTATTACATACAATTAATTTCTTTTGAATATAACACTAAGTTTAATCAGCTTCACGCTATTTTAACAGATAACATAAGATGACATTAAAACGTATTGACATCACCACGTGATCCATCTAAACACAATATAAATTTTTATAAACAATGAACTCACAAACAGAATTTTCTTTCCAAATACTTTTTATTCTACATATCGCCATATGAGCTAATCCCAAAAAATATACTTACTTTATTATTTTTGTTAATATCACCAACGTTGACATTTAAAATAATAGTTATGGTAGACTGAACAAATATTGATTATACTTCTTTTTTTAGCTTCACGTTGTATCCCGCACACAGCAGGGTAGGCATAGGACACCTAGTGTTAAGACACTCTGTTCCCTACTTTCCTCGGAATTCTGTAGGCATTGCGTGCTGAGTAATGAAACTCAACGCCGCACTTTACCTCGACACCAGAGCGATGAAATGGAAATATAAATTTAAATAAATATTTCGTTTCCTTGCGTGGTCATCGAACCCACAACAGTTACACTTTGTGCTCCTGTGCAACGAACGGCCTCAATTTACTTTCTTCTTTTAAAATGTGGTTAAATGAAATAGTCGTAATTTAATTATGTCGGATAACTATTAACCGACTTCTTAAAAGAGGTCATCAATTGGACTGTATTTTTATCCTTGTTACTTTAGAATTTTTGATTGTATGAACCGATTTTAATTATTCTTTTTTTATTTGAAAGGTAATGCGTCCCGTGTAGTCTTATTTTAATTTAGTTTATATTCAACAATGGTATCTATGAGAAAATCATATAAATCTCAAATTTGCATTAAGTATATGCGCGACAAATGAACGTATAAGTCAATATCAATTCAACCGATTTTAATGATTCTTTTTTTATTAGAAAGGGTACATATAAAGGGTAGTTTGGTGAAAGTTTAGTTAAGTTCAGAGTGTGAAATCCAGTTGAAATTGAAGAAGTCGATTTTTTTTATTAAAAAATATAATTATGTAATTTTTTCTACAAAAAATTCTTTATACTCCATGATAAAAACTATCCTATAAGTGACATTAGGCTTTGAACTATTACCATGCCAAAATTAATTTAATTTCATACAGTAGTTATCGGTATTTTAGGTGATTTATATTTTTCAGTTTTTGTTTTTTTTTAAAGAAAACTATCATGAAATTCGGAATGAAACCGAAAAAAAATGTACCTTGAGGCCCTAGGCTAACACCATGCAAAAATTCATCAATTTCTGTCAGGTAGTTTTTGCGTGATTGACGCACAAACAAACCGACAGACAGACAGACAGACAGACAGACAGACAGACAAGAATTCTGCTGAGTGGTTTTTTAGGTTCTATAATCGACATATTAACCGACCTAATTTTTATTTTTTTTATATCTTTCATGTACAGAATTGACTTTTCTATCCTTTTATTATATATGGAGATTAATCACATTAATAAGATAATGAGTGCGACAAGGTCAGGCAAGACAAAACTAACATCATTTTTTTAATTCTTAAAATAAAAAATAGGTATAGATTGTTTTGTGAATTCATGTGATAAATTACATTTTATAACTCCTTTTAATTTTTGACTTTTCAGTTCGTTTCAATACAAATTTAAAATACCTTTCGTGACAAAGTGCATTTATACATCGCTCATTTACCGAAACAATGTGTCGGTAACCTTCTTTCGTCGTACCATCGTTTCTAATTCAGTAGCTTAGAGAAATAGCTGTCTCCATAGCTGACTTGGAGCCTGCGAATGAGGCTAAGGATGAAGGACCTTGTCTCTCAACGCAATAGGTCATCACTGACACACACACTGGTCCTCCTAGTTTTTCCATTTAACTACACTTCAGATAGGAGACAGCCTACATAAAAAATAAACTTTTTTAAATTATAAAACTTTTATTGAAGTTTATTCGTGTAGTAAAAAATTTTTTATGTGAATGTGTAGTCACATATATAGATCACATGTGTGAATATGTAGTCACATATGTGGACCACATGTGTGAATATGTGGTCACATATGTGGACCACATGTGTCAATATGTGCTCACGTATGTGGACCACATGTGTGAATATGTGGTCTTTCATGTGGACCACATGTGAGAATGTGTGGTCACATATGTGGACCACATGTGTGAATACGTGGTCGCGTATGTGGACCACATGTGGGAAAATGTGGTCACATATGTGGACCACATGTGAGAATTTGTGGTCACATATGTGGACCACATGTGTAAATATATGGTCCCATATGTGGACCACATGTGTGAATATGTGGTCTTTCATGTGGACCACATGTGAGAATTTGTGGACACATATGTGGACCACATGTGTGAATATATGGTCGCGTATGTGGATTACATGTGGGAAAATGTGGTCACATATGTGGACCACATGTGTGATATGTAGTCACATATGAAGATTACATGGGTGATCCTGTGGTCACATATGTGGACCACATGTGTGAATATGTGGTCTTTCATGTGGACCACACGTGAGAATTTGTGGTCACATATGTGGACCACATATGTGAACATGTGGTCACATATGTGGACCACATGTGGCATCGTGTGGTCACATATGTGGACCACATGTGGCATCGTGTGGTCATATATGTGAACCACATGTGTGAGTAAGTATCCACATGTGCAGATCGCATGTGTGATATGTTGTCACATATGTAGACCACATGTGTGATATGTAGTCACATATGAAGATTACATGTGTGATCATGTGGTCACATATGTGGACCACATGTGTGTATATGTGCTCACATATGTGGACCACATATGTGAACATGTGGTCACATATGTGGACCACATGTGGCATCGTGTGGTCACATATGTGGACCACATGTGGCATCGTGTGGTCATATATGTGAACCACATGTGTGAGTAAGTATTCACATGTGCAGATCGCATGTGTGATATGTTGTCACATATGTAGACCACATGTGTGATATGTAGTCACATATGAAGATTACATGTGTGATCATGTGGTCACATATGTGGACCACATGTGTGAATATGTGGTCACGTGTGTGGACCACATGTGTGAATATGTGGTCACGTGTGTGGACCACATGTGTGTATATGTGCTCACATATGTGGACCACATATGTGATCATGTGGTCACATATGTGGACCACATGTGGCATCGTGTGGTCATATATGTGTACCACATGTGTGAATAAGTATTCACATGGGCATATCACATGTGTGATATGTAGTCACATATGTAGACCACATGTGTGATATGTAGTCACATATGAAGATTACATGTGTGATCATGTGGTCACATATGTGGACCACATGTGTGAATATGTGGTCACGTGTGTGGACCACATGTGTGAATATGTGGTCTTTCATGTGGACCACACGTGAGAATTTGTGGTCACATATGTGGACCACATATGTGAACATGTGGTCACATATGTGGACCACATGTGGCATCGTGTGGTCACATATGTGGACCACATGTGGCATCGTGTGGTCATATATGTGAACCACATGTGTGAGTAAGTATTCACATGTGCAGATCGCATGTGTGATATGTTGTCACATATGTAGACCACATGTGTGATATGTAGTCACATATGAAGATTACATGTGTGATCATGTGGTCACATATGTGGACCACATGTGTGAATATGTGGTCACGTGTGTGGGCCACATGTGTGAATATGTGGTCACGTGTGTGGACCACATGTGTGTTTATGTGCTCACATATGTGGACCACATATGTGATCATGTGGTCACATATGTGGACCACATGTGGCATCGTGTGGTCATATATGTGTACCACATGTGTGAATAAGTATTCACATGGGCATATCACATGCGTGATCATGTGGTCACATATGTGGACCACATGTGTGAATATGTGGTCACGTGTGTGGACCACATGTGTGAATATGTGGTCACATATGTGGACCACATGTGTGAATATGTGGTCACGTGTGTGGACCACATGTGTGGACCACATGTGTGAATATGTGGTCACGTGTGTGGACCACATGTGTGTTTATGTGCTCACATATGTGGACCACATATGTGATCATGTGGTCACATATGTGGACCACATGTGGCATCGTGTGGTCATATATGTGTACCACATGTGTGAATAAGTATTCACATGGGCATATCACATGTGTGATATGTAGTCACATATGTAGACCACATGTGTGATATGTAGTCACATATGAAGATTACATGTGTGATCATGTGGTCACATATGTGGACCACATGTGTGAATATGTGGTCACGTGTGTGGACCACATGTGTGAATATGTGGTCACATATGTGAACCACATGTGTGAACATGTTATCACATATGTGAACCTTTTATAAAATTAATTTAATTCATTAAATGTAATATGTATATAAATAAATAAACGTAAAGAAACGTTACGTAACATCATACATAATAACAATTAAAACGTAAACTGCAGGCTAATTGATCATCCGGTAGACATTTTAATTAAATTATCAGCTGAAGCAGAATGTCTTTGTATCATCAGAGTTGTAAACCATTTGTTCGATAATTAACTTTAACAGTTATGAACATATACTATTGTTCAAAGACGTCACTATTACATTTCAATCCTATGAAAATTTATAATGGAGAGAAGAAAGAATTTCAAATAAATAGTGGTGCACTTACTCAATTTTGCACTTTCCAATTTCTTTAGATAGTATAGCGGAACACAAGGCTTCGCTTCGTTTGTTTTTACGGGCAGAAAAATAAATATATTCTTCCACTTAGTGGGAATTTAACCTAATTAAAATATAACTAGTGCTACAACCAGAAATCTCAGTTCTCTCAACTGTACCGTCATAGCGTCAAGTTTTAGTCGACATATTAACTTTAAACATATTAATTTTTTATCGACATATTAACCGACCTAATTTTTATTTTTTTTATATCTTTCATGTACAGAATTGACTTTTCTATCCTTTTATTATATATGGAGATTTTGTTTGAAAAAATAACTTTTTTATTTTCGGGTTTTTAATTTAATATGTAATAGGCTTTTATAGAGTAGTTAAACTGTGGTTTCATTTAAAGTGGTCCTAACAAAAAAACTCTGTATAATTGAGCATATTTAATATTTATAGTGATTTTTTGGAAAATTGATACCAATAGTTATTACAACCACTTGCGAAGAAGCATAGTTTAGGCAATTTTTTATTCTATAAGAATTCCTTTTAAAAAACTACCAACGTTCTTATAGTTAATGTATTATTTTTCCAAATTAAAAAAATTGTCTATGTCATCATAATGGCGGAAAAATTTCATTCATGTTGTAATACCACATTAGTATCGACAATGTAGTGTTGATAGTAATTGAAAATAGTTATACTACAGGAGGACCTTCATATGCACTGTTTTAACCTGTTTTTTGTATAATATAGAATAATATATTGTATAGAGGAATCACACATTCTTTTTATTCAGTTTAGTAAATACATTTTTTAGAGGTTACTCTGTACTAAAATGGCATGCAACTCTGTTCCCACATTTACGTTCCTGATATATCGATTTAAATAATAGAAATACAAAATATAGGAAGGAAACACAAATGCAATTATATTGCATTTTTTCTTTTTTTCATACTTGAAACGTATTAATAAATTACATATTATGTATTACATACAATTAATTTCTTTTGAATATAACACTAAGTTTAATCAGCTTCACGCTATTTTAACAGATAACATAAGATGACATTAAAACGTATTGACATCACCACGTGATCCATCTAAACACAATATAAACTTTTATAAACTATGAACTCACAATCAGAATTTACTTTCCAAATACATATACTTTTTATTCTACACATCGCCATATGAGCTAATTCCGTAAAATATACCTACTTTATTATGTTTGTTAATATCACCAACGTTGACGTTTGAAATAATAATTATGGTAGACTGAACAAATATTGATTATACTTCTTTTTTTAGCTTCACGCTGTATCCCGCACACAGCAGGGTAGGCATAGGACCTCTAGTGTTAACAACAACACTCTGTTCCCTACTTTTCTCGGAATTCTGTAGGCATTGCGTGCTGAGTAGTGAAACTCAACGCCGCACTTTACCTCGACACCAGAGCGATGAAATGGAAATATAAATTTAAATAAATATTTCGTTTCCTTGCGTGGATCGAACCCACAACAGTTACACTTTGTGCCCCTGTGCAACGAACGGCCTCAATTTACTTTCTTCTTTTAAAATGTGGTTAAATGAAATAGTCGTAATTTAATTATGTCAGATTACTATTAACCGACTTCTTAAAAGGGGTCATCAATTGGGCTGTATTTTTTAGCCTTGTTACCTTAGAACTTTTGATTGTATGAACCGATTTTAATGATTCTTTTTTTATTTGAAAGCTAATGCCTCCCGTGTAGTCTTATTTTAATTTAGTTTATATCCAACAATGGTATCTATGAGAAAATCATATAAATCTCAAATTTACATTAAGTATATGCGCGACAAATGAACGTATAAGTCAATATCAATTCAACCGATTTTAATGATTCTTTTTTTATTAGAAAGGGTACATATAAGGGGTAGTTTGGTGTAAGTTTAGTTAAGTTCAGAGTGTGAAATCCGGTTGAATTTGAAGAAGTCGATTTTTTTTATTAAAAAATATAATTATGTAATTTTTTCTACAAAAAATTCTTTATACTCCATGATAAAAACTATCCTATAAGTGACATTAGGCTTTGAACTATTACCATGCCAAAATTAATTTAATTTCATACAGTAGTTATCGGTATTTTAGGTAATTTATATTTTTCAGTTTTTATTTTTTTTATAGAAAACTATCATGAAATTCGGAATGAAACCCAAAAAAATGTACCTTGAGGCCCTAGGCTAACACCATGCAAAAATCCATCAATTTCTGTCCGGTAGTTTTTGCGTGATTAACGCACAAACAAACCGACAGACAGACAGACAGACAGACAGACAGACAAGAATTCTGCTGAGTGGTTTTTTAGGTTCTATAATCGACATATTAACCGACCTAATTTTTATTTTTTTTATATCTTTCATGTACAGAATTGACTTTTCTATCCTTTTATTATATATGGAGATATAAAATTAAAGGGTTTGTCTGGTCTGCGTGTGATATCAACATAACTATGTTTTCAAGTGCATATAGTTATTTAAATGATATTAAAACACAAATAAACAATTTAAACATTTTTCCTGCCTATCATTCTGTTTATCCGGGCTAACCCCCTGCTGCAAGCTGAACCGGTTTTTATTGTACTAACATTGATTACTAAAAATAATAGAAAAAACTCGAGATTCTATAAAATAGACCGACATTAAGGAATCCAATCCAATGTAAACTGACACCTTAAGCAGCCCCGTAGTGCTTGCAATTTTTCAATTACGTTTAAAGAAAACGACATCTGCAAATGTACGTTTGTGCGCGCAGTTACGATTTACCTAGACAGATGTGAAATACATAAAAAAAAATCTATTAAATACGACAACTTTTGCGAGCAAAATCAAATAAATTCTGAACCAATTAATTAATGAAATAAATTCTCAAATAAATAAACTAACTCTCGACAGACAGATGTGAAATAAATCAACATTTTTTTATTAATTAAGACAACTTTAGCGAGCAAAATCAAATAAATTCTCAACAGACTAATTAATCCATTTTTAGGGTTCTGTACCCAAAAAAAAAGCAGAACCCTTATGATAACTTAGTTGTCGTCTGTTAAAGTTATATTACATTATAGAGTTATAGAGTTTTTATTTATATCCATTTGTCAAATTTGACAGTAACTCCCATCACCATCTGTCAATGTTCTGATATTGACAGTTAAATTGTAAGGTTATTTAATATCATTGCTGTTTTAAACACGTACTAATATTTAATTGAATACATCAACCAATAAACAATTAAAACCTTTTAAAATGAGCTCCGCTCTAATTAGTGCTATAAAAAACTTACATCTATCAGTACTACCTCAAATTAGGTTATGTTCCTCTGTTACTAACGTTGTGAAAAATAACAAAGAATTATGTGTTACCAAAAAAGATTGGAAGTATGCACCTCAGTACACAAAGCCTAGAGAAGTGTGGATCGAAAATCTTGATTCTATTGAAGAAAAAAAACTTGGTCTCTTTGAACTGCATCCATTAGTATATGCAGCGCTTCCGCGTATTGATATAATACATCAAAATGTAATATGGCAGAAAAAATTTCGATGGGTGTCGTTTGCTCATACTAAAACTAGAAGTGAAGTAAGAGGTGGTGGTAGAAAACCATGGCCACAGAAAGGCTTAGGGCGAGCTCGCCATGGTTCAATTAGATCCCCCTTATTCAGAGGAGGGGGCATTGCTCATGGACCTAGATCTGGCAAAACACATTTTTACATGCTTCCATATCATTTGCGTATACATGGTCTAACTTCAACTTTATCAGCTAAATTTGCTCAAGATGACCTACATGTTGTGAAGGATTTGGAGTTGCCTACAGATGAACCAGAATATTTTGTTGATTTAATTGAGAAAAGAAATTGGGGCCCCTCAGTATTGATAGTTGATGAGTAAGTTTAAAAAAAATATTTTTAGTCCATTTATTGTCAATATTTGTAGAACACTGTTTATGTATATATAGAATGTCTAGTGATATTTTTTAAGTGATATTCAAATTAATTACCCAAATTATATTGCAAATATATTTAATATAGAGATTGGAGACTGTCATGGTGCAATGTCACAAGCATGTCACTAAACACTGTAGTTATGGACTCCATTCCCACTAGGGGGTATGAATTTTTTTTTATTTTCTCACTGTTCTAACAGGACAAAGCACTGTGAGTTCCAATCAACTCTCAATGCCTAAGTCAGAAACTGGGGAACAGTGTCTGAGAGTCTTAAGATTAGGTTCCCTGTCCCATGCCTTGCCTTATACAAAATGTAGCCTGAAGTTAAAAAAAGCATTAAATTTCAGGGGCTAAATATTTGACAAATTCCCCAATATCTGATGAATCACTGAAAATCAATGAACATACATTGGGGAAAAATGTATAGGTACTGAGGTCTCCTACCTATAGACTACTTTTGATAATTTGAGTGGCACCTGTATATAGAAACACTTTTTCAGTTTTGTTATAACTAAGATTTGTAATGGTTTGTATTCTTTTTTAGCACTGATTATGCACCCCGAAACATTACTGTGGCTACAGACCCCCTTGGACATGTTAATATTATGCCTGTATATGGTCTTAATGTGTATTCAATGCTTAAACATAATACACTAGTTTTAACACAAGCTGCTGCTGAAAAAATCGAAGAAAAAATCCTACAAAATATGAATGCAATTACTACACAGCAACAAGCCGAGTTTAAATTGAATCAAGTTTAGTTTTAAATATAATAGGCCATATAAAAATTATGTTATATTATATTTTGATGATGGCCTGTAATGTAATTAGTGTTTGGACTGTTAATAAAGTTGATGTAAGTAAGGTTTACTTTGTTTTATTTATAATTCATAAAACATACAATAATACAAGGTTTAATATTCTAAAATATAGTAATCAAAAATATCAGCAACTTGTTGGTTTGGTCCTTTTTATTTGCTCATTATCTGGTGGAATGATCTGCAAATGAAAGAGAGTATGTGTAAAAGTATATCTAACTATATTTACACTATTTAAAAATGAAATGAGGAAATGACAATTGAGGAGATTCAATTTTTTGTATAGGAATTACGATTGTGATTGTGGATTGGACTCAGTCATTGTGTTTGCAGTCAGATATAAGTAAATATATGTAACTATATGGTTTCACTAAATTGAACTACAGTCTAATACATAATTTTCTACTATAATACATAATTTTGTCTAGTATCTCAGCTAAATGCTGTATCCCGCACACAGCAAAATGGCAGATGGAATCTAGTATTAAGACATTCTGTTTCCCACTTTCCACTTAGTTCTGGAGGCATTGCGTGTTGGGTGGTGGAACTCAAAGACCGCACCATCAAAGGCCGCACATTGTCTTGATACCAAGCAAACAAATGAAAATATAAATGTAAATAAACATTTCATCTCGTGTGGAGATTGAACCCACAACCAGTTGATTTTACAGGTCACACTTTGTGTCCCTGCACCACAACTGGCCTCATTATTTATTTACTAATTTAAATACTTTCATATTCAACTAACATCATTCTAAGAACAATATTAGACACAATAAAACAGTTACTTTACTACAATTTAGTTTGAACCAAATATTTTCAACTGACATAACTTTTTTATATATTATAAAACCATTATTTTGGGTTCTTTCACATACATTGATAAATGTCAATATTAGTCTTGCTCATATAATTTCCATGTACAGATTGCAATTAGTTACAATTTTATTATATGTACAGATAATTAAAACATATCTTTACCTTATTAGATGCTTGAGAACCAATAGTTCCCACCATTTTTTGTCTAATATTCCATCGTAGTTCTGACCAATTGTTTTCTCCTGGTACATTAGGCTTATATTTAGCCCAAAGTGATGTGTAGTAGTGGTATAAAGCAACAGGATCATTTTTCCTTTTAGCAATTTGTTTAGGCACTCTGATTACTGCAATTGCAGAAGTTATTGTAAAATATTACTATACTTTTTTTCAGCTTCACATTTATTGTTCATCCTATATTAGTATAGGAAGTGATTACCTAAATTATTACATTATCTGTGGATTGGCCAGATTTTCTTTCAGTGAAAAGGGGTTTTTTTTAATTTATAAGTATAAAAACAGGATTCTTTAAAAAGTGAATTAATGAAGGCTTATTTAAATAAAGCTTTCAATGGTAATGGATATCAACAAAGAATGTTTTAAGAAGGAAAAACTTCACTATACTTAAAAGATATTGTTTTTGTTTACTATATATAAATAGGTAAGGTTTCAGAATAATTTTACATAACTTACAAAAATACTTATTGTCTTTCTATGAAATAATTAGTAACTAATCAAAGTCTTACAGTAATACAAATAGATTTCTCTCGGTACATGGGAAAATCCTTGAAAACCAGGACTATGCCTGTCCTGATTGGGACATTTAGTTTTGGGGCTAAAAATCAGGAGATCCCACTAAAATCAGGAGATCTTGCAACACTGCTTTCCACCTACTACTCAAAAATAAAATGTTACTTACAGTTGTTATTTGAGGACACAGGTTTTTGAGGTTCTTTTGCTGTATCCTTCTTAAACTCAATTTTAACACATGAGCATGCTCTTCGCGGAGATTTGTCAGCTTGTTTTTTATTACCTAAACTAGGAGCAGAATATGTAGTCGGGATTTTATTGATTTTCTTTATTGTTTGGCACTGTCGGTTACATACAATATTAGGGTCTGGAATTTTAGATCTTATTCTGGAAGAAAATGTACTAGCACTGTGTAATCTTTCTGGACCTATAATATCAGACTTATGTCCTTGAGGGATTAGATCACCATTTTTATTTTGAAGGTCATATTTAATAAGTTTTTTAAGATCTGAAAAGTACAAAATGATATCACAAGTTTTAATGTATATCTATTTCGTAATGTTTTAGTAGAAACCTTACATAGATGAATTGTTATAAATATATTAATCATAAAAAATACATACATAATTAAATCATAAATTAGTTATTGTAAATAGCTAAAATGCCTAGACTCACCAGTAATGAAATATTTAAGTACTTCTCCACTTATATTACGAATTCCTAAGTCATTTAAATACCTTAAAATTTCTTTGGCATCCAATTGTGAAGTAATGTCACAATAATCGTCAATTTCCATGTCTCTGTCAGACATGGTTGTGGAATAATTGTATACTATTTTAAATTAAACAATATTACTAACAAAGAATCAACATACGGTAGGAAAAATATATATGACGTCTAAAACTACATAACATTAGTTGTTTAGGATGATAAAAAATAACCTATTATAATATTAAACTATCGTTTATAAAGTTATAAATGTTTCTTAAAAAATAATTCCATCCAAGTGGCTCTGAATAGTTTAAACTTTAAAAGCAACGGTAATCTGTCACGTGTCAATGTCAAACTGCGCAGTGCGTAGTGCTTGCACGGACAAAAAACCCAAAAAGAATAATGTATTAATATGTATAAATTGATTATATTATTAGTTTCGAGTTTTTTGTATTGTGTTCTGTGATGTAGTATTTACTTGTAATTGAAGAAGTGTCCGTTATGTTACAGTATAAATAAAATAATATTCATTAATAATTTACAAAATTATTTTATATTACGCTATATTACCTATATTTTGCGAATTCGATATTTTGCAAAAGATATTTTATCTTTTGCGAATTTATTTCACTGCAAAAAATAGTCGTTTTTAATAGAAAAATGTTTATTGGCAGTTCTCTGAAACGCACAAATTTAAATTTTCTTGTGTTTACTCATTAATAGTAAATTATTTTAAGAAGATAAATATTATATTAAATACTTAACTAAATAATAAGCTAGTAGTCTAGACAAGTTTAATGATTTAGTCTTTAGTATATACAAAAATATATTTTAAGAAAAAACTTAAAGAAATTTAATATTTTATGTAGAAATTTGGTGTATTCTTAGCTAATTTGTTTTCAAAAATGTTCATAATTATACTATATTAAATTTTGGTACTTTTATTGAAATAAGTATATTCTTAAAGTTTTTAAGTTTGAGTTTTTAATAATGTCAGTGACGTGCCGTTCTCTGTTAATTTGATCGTGGAAAATATTTTTTATTTTATGAATTTGTAAACATTTTTATGATGAGAATTTCTTAAATATTCTAATAAAGTAAAATTCTCAATTTATAATCATATACGACCACATCAAAACTCTCGGGTATGTTATTGTTAATGTTTTTGCAGTAATAGTTACTCGAAACTTAATTTATATATTATTAGAACTGACAGGCGAGATCCGTCGCGGCGCAGCACTATAGGCAATCGAGGTCTGTATCAGATCAAAAATCGTTAACTTTTTCCTTTGTTAAGATAAATAATTGAATTTTTGCACAAGCATGAAGTATAAAATAGCGCTTTAGGTAAAGTTCAGATATTATACTTTTATTTACGTGTTGTCTCGGAACGAGACGGTAATATACGTAATTATTATATATCGTGTCCTAAATGAACTGAATGCGAGCGAACAAGGGTAGTTTCTTATACTGTTGAAAGAAATAACGGGCAAATCCATAAATGGCACATAAATCATTTTTTTTTGTTTAGATGGCTAAACAAAACAAATTCATAGATCAGTCGAATACAATAAACAGAACGTGACGCTGCTCGTCTCATTACTATATATACTATATTCAAACTACATTAGCACAGGTCACTAAGATGCTCATCATCACCATCAATATTAGTCTGTCTTCGTACACTACTGCCTCTCCAATAATATGCTACAAAGCTAGACCTTCAGCTCTTACGTATCCAGCCGTTGCAAGTCACATATAAAGAACAATAAGTGTTTTATATCTTATGCTGGATATGCTGGAAAGGATCCCGTCCGTTTATGTGTCTGTCTGTACTAATTTTCTCAAGATGGCGTGGCAATATCAAGCTAAAATTAATATCAAACATCCATATCGGGGTCGGTCGAGTCGCATTTAGTCGATTTGGTTGACCGAGACGCACTTACACTCGCATTTTTTTTAATATTATTATGAGATAGTAAATTTTAACAGGTGCTTATAACGTCTGACACCGAAGCGGAAATGGTACTGATACTGTATCAGTCGCGACCCGTTTAAACCTGCCTTTGAGCACGCTTATTTTTATTTTATTTTCATATTAATTTCCTAGAATTTTATTTCAATCATATGTGTAGCGTCTGGGTAGTAGCATCCCTTAAACAGAGTTTAACGGAAATAAGCGTGTGTCGTGTTTGTGGCGTTAAAATGGCCCCTCGTAGCTGATATATATTTTTTTAAATTTAGGAAATATCCTTAGGACTTGCTAGAGTGAACATTCAAGTTACTGTGTTTTTTCTCTAAGTATAAAAGGGTATATAATCTTACTTATAATGTAACTTAATACATTATATAAATATTGTAATCGAGGCCAGTCGTGGTGTAGGGCACAAAGTGTGATTGTAAATCGACTGGGTTAGATCCCCACTCGAGGAGACGAAATATTTACTTAAATTTTTGTTTCCATTTCTCCACTCTGGTGTCGAGGCAAATTGCGGCGTTGAGTTCTGCCACTCAACACACACACTTTATGCTCAATGAATTACAAACACATCATCAACGTCGTGTCGTGTCGATCGTCGAAGCTGGTTCAGGGAGAGTTCCGTCAATAAAAAACTCTCTCCAGGTGCCCTGTCAGAACTGAGAACTAGTGTGGTAACACAAAATAAGTATGCTTAATTCTCAAGATTTAAGAAAGACTCCTATGATTTTCATTCATTTTGGACAATTTCATTCTATTATTCTTTGAGGTTTTCTATATTTTTACATATTTTATTATAGATAGAAATTTGGAATTGAAGAAAACTTTAATGGATCGTAAAATTTAGTACTCATAATTTTACTTTTTTAATCAACTAAAAATTATTATACTAACCTGATTCCTGCTTAAGCTTCCTTTATAACCTCGAGTATTTTCCATAGATTATCCTTAATGTCGGGTATAATTGGTGATGCAGCATAAATAATGTGTGGGACGAATGATGAGGGATCATTGACAAGGGAAGAATGATGAAGGATGAATGCTTAACCCTTAACCTCGGGTGTCATACACCCTGAAAGCTTATCCTCAGGCATCATCATCCCCAAACCCTAGTCCTGGGCATTATTTATCCTCAAGCCTTAGCCTCAGGATTATTAGTTTCATAACTGCACCATCAACATCATAATATCACCGTTGTATAAGATAGAGTTATGATTGTAGAATAATGTGTTTATTATTCTAGCAAATCATAGAGTTTAAAAATAGAAATAGGCACAAAAGTAGTAATAAATAAGAAATAAACAAAACGTAACTGTAATTAGATAAGTTAATAATAAGTAAAACATTAGAAATAAAAAATTTAGTAATAAATAAACTTAGACTTCTATATGTCATAATAAATTTTTGTACATTTCACAAATAAACTTTTGAAACTCATAGTAAACTCAAACGGCTTTGAAATTTATAAACAACCCCAAAGTTCCCCAAGAAGGGTCTTATATACTTCCTTTTACTAATTCTTGTTGCCTCTAAAGAAATATTGCGATTTTTAGATTTTATTTCTATTTCTTTCTATCGTTTTAAAAAAAAATCTTTATTTTTCTTCTATTGCATGCTGACTGATAATTTGCCAGTGGACATTTGTTTGGAGCAAATAAGTGTAATGCATTTCTTTGCTTTTACAGTGTACAGTAGGTTTTTCCTTAGCAAATTTTATTGTTTTATTGTTTTAACCAAGAATATTTTTAGAAATATTGTGTGCTATTTGTAACAGATTTTTTTAAATATTTTGTGAGGAAATCTGATTTTAGTTTGCATGGTTCAGTGCGAAATAAACTTTATTAATTTAAGCTATTAGGTGCGTGGTCACATAGACTTGAATCTAGCATTAAGACCGGGTGGAGAACTCCTGCAGCCATCGATACATGTATCTGAATACTTTTCAGCATCTATTGCGCCAGTACTCCTATAAGCGCAATAGATACACCACTGGCTGGTTGACTAGTATCACAACTTTTGGCAAAGAAATTTCGGATCGAAGAGTCCTTAATATTGTTAATTTTATTAAATTCTTAGGATGTTACCAATCCCTAGTTCAGAGCAATGTTACCATAAGTGTGCATGTAATTCAGCTTATACAGCACACACGTACAGGATTTATTGAAATTGGAAATACTTGTACAATTAAAAAAAGCAGCTTTGATGCTGCGCCCAGTGAAAAGCTGGCGATCCACTGGCATAAATTCTCTAAATAATTAAATTTTGCAAAGAGCACCCTATTCTGACTGAAATGTTTCCAAATAGGACAACAAGTAAACCTCCAAGCCGACATAGGATCGTAAAAGGTAACCCTACCCTAGGTACCCTAAGCTACCCTAAAGGTAACACTTAAAAATTTTAAAATATTTAATAAATTGCTCTTGCAAGACGATCATTCTTACTAATTATCTTTGGGAAATTTGTAAAAATCTCCCTATAGAGATGCTAACAACATAAATAAGTTGTAGCAACCGTAGAAAAATTTCGACGTAGCTTAATGAGAACGTATAGCGCAGTGGTCAGAGCGCCTGGTCTGTTTCTAGCAGGCGCGGGTTCGAGTTCCGCTACGTTTAAATTTTTATACGTTTTCTAAATAAGTATTTATATCATTTTAACTGACATTTATTGTAGAAATGATTTTCTTTAAAAATAACGGGCACATAGGCGTAAAATATTTTTCTCGCAAACACTAATAAGACTAACACAATATACATACCGAAATCAACACCGATAAATCCAATAAATTGAAATCAACATTCACTATTGTTCACTTTTCTGTTTGTAATGTAAAGATAATAAACTTTCAAAAAAAATATTTGTAACAAAATAAAATTTTATAGCCGAATAACCAGATCGGTTACCAGGGAGTTTGATGGTGAAACAGAAAAAAGTTATCAGCAGCAGTACATTTAGTACTGCTGCTGATAACTTTTTTCTGCTGTTGATAACTTTTCACACATCAAATTTAATTAATATAAAACCTTAAAAGTAGACGGTTACGGTATTAAAAAAATGCTTAAGCATTATATTAAATTTATTATTTCTAACCGTAAAGATAGTTCTGAACTCACGTACAAGTATAACGATTATCGTAATGGAGGCTAAGCCTTTTGCATCACTAAGAGGTAAAGCTAAACATAACCTTTCTTTTACGTTTTGTATTAGTTAAAATTAAAATATTTTGTTTGAGTTAAATTTTTCGTCAACACGCTATATAAAATATAGTCACGTACATCGTCACGATTCTACGACATTTATATGATGTCTTAATAAAGCGTGACCCGGCCTAGAACGCTTGGCGTCCATATCAATAAGTGCGCGTTGAATTTAATGAAATTTCTTTGAGCATTCTTCGGATATCTTGTCTAGATGACATTCCGGACCCTATATTATACATCTACATGTTTGTTCTTATAAAGGTTAGTAATTTATAAATTTAAACCTTGATTAAGTTAGATTGCTTTTTTAATTTAACTTATTCAAAATGATTTTTTTTTGATTAAGTTAAATTATTTTTAATTTAACTTAATCAAGATTTATTATTTTGACGCACTTTAATTTTCCTTTCCTACACTATACTTACTCAATATATTTATAATATTGATATATTAGGTAAATATATATGCATTGCATGTTATGTGACGAAACTCAACTCAAACCATGCTGTTACATGCCGTATATACAGAGTGTTTCTGTCATCACAACTTTGAAAAAACACAGTTTTAATTAATATATAAAAACCTAGTAAAATTTAAAAAAAAATCTCAGAAACAAAACTAAATGAATAATAAAATTATCATTTTAAATGAAACTATTTTAACCGGATTAATAGCGTATATTTCGTAACAGCGGCTCACCAGCGGCTTCGCCCGCTTAACTACATGATTATTGATTTAATAAGCAGAATTGATTGACAACTAAAATTACTTCTACTAAATTTTTTTATTACTTTAATCTGTAATATTTTAATATGAATTTTTTACGACATTATCGTAATTTCTATAAGAATTTTTGATTGTTTTGAACTAAAAAACACAAACTAATGCTTTGAGTCCATTCAAATCACGAAAATTTTTTTTTAATGAACCAATTTTAATGAAACAAACTTTATTTGTAAAGTTGAGTTATTTCAAAGCAATTGGTGACAGTACTTTCAGAAAAAAATGTGACTATACGTATAGACAGACAGACAGACAAGAAATTCACAAAAAATCTTTTTGCTTTCTATTATTCTTTTTAAGTGTCCTTTTGCTGCATTTTGCCTACTGCAAAGTGCAGCAAAAGGACATCACCATATCCGTGGTCACGGGTAGACTGAGGTGGCATTCCTCTGTCAGTTTACATAACTCTTCTAACCAACGATTTCTTTATTTTCTGGACTCCTACGGAATGAGCTAACCATATCTTGTCCTCTGGTATGGTGGGTTTGAGACTTCAAAGATTTTATGAGTGGGTCCCAGGCGTTAGAAAGCTTCCAGCCGTCCTCTAACACCTCTAACTTCTCTAACTTCTTCAAGTAAAAGTAAAAGTTTTGTGACCCAATTCAACTAATTCCAAAGTGATAAAAAGACGTTTCAACAAATTTCTTTGACTAAAACAACCTACATATAATTTTCGTTATGTGTCAAATAGCATAATAAAAGAAAATTATATATTTTTTTATTATAAATTACCTAAAGTAATACAAAATAGCGCATAAGTACTAAAATTAATACAAAACAGACACGTTTACCTTAATTATTGAATTTCAAAGCCATCGGGAAGATAAGTAAATGACATCGTAAATGTTTTCGATTTTTTTTCTAAATATTGCTTAGACATAAAAGTGTAGTATATAATTAATGGCTATAATAAAATATATATAAAATATTTTCTAATAAATGGTTTGTAAACTAACAACTAAATCTGAATGAGTTAATTGCTGCACGCGAGCGAAGGTAAGTCACCCAGATATTAACTTCTATAAGTGATGACCTACTACTACTGATCCCCTAAATATTCAAATAGTTTAGTGAAATAATTGAAAATCGAATACAATAACCGTCTATGCTGTTAATTATAAGTAGTCAGCGACGGAAGGTTCGGTTCCGTTTCGGCTAGTTTTGGCCAAATAACGTAGTTTCGGCCATAGTTTCGATTTCGGCTACAAAAACGGCTTTCGGCCGTTTTTGTAGCACTATGTGCTACCGAAGCGGCAAAATTACAGTACTTTTAAATATATTCAGATGAGAAAGAGATTAAAATAGATTCTCGTAGCAAGCAAACGAGGCGAATTTAATGTGGAATCTCTTATAAACTTTTGTTGTCCGTCGAATGAAATATTTAATTAGTTCACAGAACAGAAATAAAATATTCTACTTAGTACCAAATTTTACAATAAATTACTTAGCTTTATTTTGTCTCCCTCAGAACTGGGCTCGGGAGCTTCTGCTACATTCTTTACGAAATACCGCAGTACACATTCAGGTTTGGGATTGTTGGCTGTGAAATATCTCTAACAAAGCAATGTTCATGTGTCACAAGATTGCGTTGAATGAGGGAAGGTGTATTTCATAATTGTTACTAGCGAACCGCACGCGACTTCGCCTGCTTAAATTACTAAAACTAAACTAAACTAAACTAGCTTCGCGCTTTATCCCTAGCGGGGTAATCAGAGAGAACGGAGCACCAAACCCTACGGTCTCTACATACCTCTTTCGCCTCGTCCACTGTCATCACCCTCTTCATACATGCTCTCCGGGGGGTCCTCATGCTTTTACGTGACCCTCCTCCAGTATTATTGATACTGTTTTGGAAGGTCAACCAAGGTCTCCTTACCTCTTTTATCGATTCTTAAATTACTGAATTAGTTATTTAATACTTACCTAGGTACAATTAATTACGGACCAAAACTGCAGGTGTTATACATGCTTGTAATAGAATAGATTACACCAAGGCTGAATGGAAAAAATATGCCGCAATCACCTTAAATTATATTTATGGTTAATTCGTTTTTATTGACGAATTGCACTTACATGTTTCTTACATCATTTATCCAATAAGGAATAGAAAAAAAAGTCAGCCGTAACCTGGCAACCCATTTATATACAAACATACATACATACATACATAAATACATACATACATTGCAGAATTTATATATTTTACTAGAGGCCGCCCGCGACTTCGTCCGCGTGGAAACTCTATGTTATGTGCCATTACCGGCCGTTCCGCTAGATCACGCATTCACTTCTAAAGCGATAAATATAATTATTTTCAATTAGGAATCAATCCCGCGAGAACTCCGGGATAAAAAGTAGCCTATTTGTTATTCTGGGTCTTCAGCTACCTACATACCAAATTTCATCGTAATCGGTTCAGTAGTATTTGCGTGAAAGAGTAACAAACATCCATACATACTCACAAACTTTCGCATTTATAAGATTAGTAGCATAACAAATATTCCTATTTAGTATATTTATATGAAAGCGCTCGCTGCCACTCGATGCGCTTTATATACGTTCCATTGTTTCCTCGGTTATCTGTTAGTATTATTTTGTAATGGTTGTGTTCTCTTTTATATATACTTTTGTAGTTGATTTTTGTAGAAACTGTGCCGTGATGTACTATTTGTGTTACTGTAACTATATTTAGTTTAAAGTGGTGTTGAATATACTCAGTGATAACCGTGAGTAGGATTTTTATTATTTACCATCAACGTAGTGTTGATGGTGAATAATAAAAACATACATATACATACATACGTACATACACACAAATTTACATACGTACATAGATACATACAATCAAGTATACATAACACCTTATGACAAGACCAGTACAACGACAAACTGTCAATTTAAACCAGTTCTTCGTTCGTTCGTTCTTAGAGCCTTTTTAAAAGGTTGCAAAATGTTGGTTTTTTTGAATGTTAAGGTTTTGAATGTTAAGCTCCATAAGTGGATGGATTTGTTATAGAAGAAATTTGTACGAATACATACATACATACATACATAACACCGAACGAGGAAAAATAATAGTTAAATAAACAAATGACCGATTTAAACCAGTTCTACTTAGAGTGTAAGATAAAATTCTTTTACCCATTTTTTTTTTAAGTTTGCAAAGTTTTGCTTTGTTTCATTGTTAAGGGTAAGGAATTCCGTAGGCGGATGGATTTGATATAGAAGACATTTATATAAACGAAAGAAGTGTGCCAAAATATATCAAGAGTTAAATTAAACTTAGAGCGGAGTGGGAAATTATGTGATTCATATAAAAATTTAAAACGTTGTTCGAGGTATGGGGGAGAAGATGAATTTCACAGAACATTATACGGAGCGAAGAACGTGATTATTCCGGGGAAGTCGAATTGGGAGCCAATTGAGTTTTTTACGAAATTCAAAGACATCGCCGGACTCGTGAAGTCCAAACATGAATCTTATGCAAATATTTTGAAGACGCTCAAGTTGTTAGTGTGGTGGTCAGGTGGCATATTCAAATATTGGTATTTGGTAGTAGGATCTCCTGACCACATGACAAAATCATGTACTATGAGTTTCTAGTTATTACTTACAATGTTAGACATCTAGCATAATTGATAAAAATAAAATATAACAAAAGTAAATACCATTTATCCAAAAATATAATTTAATTACAAATATATATTTATAATTAAATTATATATTATATTATATACAAAAATATAATTTAATTACAAATACATATTTGTAATTAAATTATATTTTATGTAAGTTTATTCTATATTATTGATTTATATTATTATATATTTATTTCACGAAATAAAATTTGCACCAAGACGTTGTTTTTCCTCATTACAACTTATCCGTAATGTTTCAAAGGTTGTCTGGTAGAGATTGCTTAACGAAATAAGACCGCTTTTGCATAATTTTTTTTTCTTATTTTTATTTATGTTGTTCATTATTTTATATATTTATTTGTTTATTGTGTACATTAAAGTTTATTCCTTATATTGTACATAAATAATGAGGCCAGTCGTGGCGCAGGGGCAGAAAGTTTGACTGTAAAACAGATTGGTTGTGAGTTCGATCCTCGCTCGAGGAGATGAATTATTTACTAAATAAATGTATATTTTCATTTCTTCGCTCTGATGTATGTCGACGCAAAACGCGGCGTTCAGTTCTGCCACTCAACGTGCAATGCCTCCAGAATCCGGCAGAGAGTGGGGAACGGAGTGTTTTAACACTGGGTTCTCGTTGCTTACCCTGCTGAGTGTTGATTTATTTATTTACTAGCGGACCCGGACGCGGTTTCACCCGCTTGAACTATACGAATGCTTATTAAATATATTTATGAAATTGATTTCAGTTTTTAATAGGATTGGTAAGAATATATAAGCCTAAATGATTATAAAAATCTGAAAAAGAATAATAATAACAATTCTGATTATTACAAAAAATATCTAACTAATTTAAATGAATTAAAATAATAAGTAAATGTAACCAAAGTAAAATATTAATAAAAAAAAACTAAACAAAACCAGCTAAATTATCAATATTATCTAAGTAAAATAAATATTTAAAGTATTAAAATTAAATGTGTTGTGCTATGTTTTTGCAAGTGCATGTGGTTATTTACATAACATCTTTAAAACTTTAAGTACGTTATTTTTTGATAGAATGTAGCGGCAACCTTTCCAAACTATAAAAAATATTTTTTTTATGCAAAGCGTCATCTATTTAGATGCGCCAGCTATTTAGGTTTAACATTAAGGACAGTTTAAAAATGCTGTTTTTATGTTAAATTTTACCTAACATAAAATTATATTAACCGAAAACGATTTTGTGCTAAAGTATTAAAATGATTAATATTTATCCCGTCGTAATTAGTGTTTAACTCCACAGAACGTTTTTTGCGTTATCAAGATTCGTTAGTACCTACTATTTCTTGTCAATAGATAGCGTTACGTGTATGAAAAAGAGTATCAAGATTCGTTAGTACCTACTATTTGTCAATAGATAGCGTTACTTGTATCGATTTTTTACTATCTCAAATATAAACGTCTTGAAAACCTCAAATACTTATATCTTTTGATAGAGTGAAGCGATTTCAATGAAATAAACACTAAAACCTATTTTGATTTACTTGTAATTTTTATGTATAAAAGTTGTTAAAATTTATTGGATAAACAGACAAACAGACAAACAGACAAACAGACAAACAGACAAACAGACAAACAGACAAACAGACAAACAGACAAACAGACAAACAGACAAACAGACAAACAGACAAACAGACAAACAGACAAACAGACAAACAGACAAACAGACAAACAGACAAACAGACAAACAGACAAACAGACAAACAGACAAACAGACAAACAGACAAACAGACAAACAGACAAACAGACAAACAGACAAACAGACAAACAGACAAACAGACAAACAGACAAACAGACAAACAGACAAACAGACAAACAGACAAACAGACAAACAGACAAACAGACAAACAGACAAACAGACAAACAGACAACAGACAAACAGACAAACAGACAAGACAAACAGACAAACAGACAAACAGACAAACAGACAAACAGACAAACAGACAAACAGACAAACAGACAAACAGACAAACAGACAAACAGACAAACAGACAAACAGACAAACAGACAAACAGACAACAGACAAACAGACAAACAGACAAACAGACAACAGACAAACAGACAAACAGACAAACAGACAAACAGACAAACAGACAAACAGACAAACAGACAAACAGACAAACAGACAAACAGACAAACAGACAAACAGACAAACAGACAAACAGACAAACAGACAAACAGACAAACAGACAAACAGACAAACAGACAAACAGACAAACAGACAAACAGACAAACAGACAAACAGACAAACAGACAAACAGACAAACAGACAAACAGACAAACAGACAAACAGACAACAGACAAACAGACAAACAGACAAACAGACAAACAGACAAACAGACAAACAGACAAACAGACAAACAGACAAGACAAACAGACAAACAGACAAACAGACAAACAGACAAACAGACAAACAGACAAACAGACAAACAGACAAACAGACAAACAGACAAACAGACAAACAGACAAACAGACAAACAGACAAACAGACAAACAGACAAACAGACAGACAGACAGACAGACAGACAAACAGACAAACAGACAAACAGACAAACAGACAAACAGACAAACAGACAAACAGACAAAATGACAAACAGACAAACAGACAAACAGACAAACAGACAAACAGACAAACAGACAAACAGACAAACAGACAGACAGACAGACAGACAAACAGACAAACAGACAAACAGACAAACAGACAAACAGACAAACAGACAAAATGACAAAAATTCCAAAAATGTTGGAAATGGATTCTGTTAATTATCCTTTAACACCCTAGCTAATTTTTTTTTAATTATTTTTAATGTACAGAAATGGCGGTAGGGCTGCAAAATCATATTCTAATTTACTCATTACCACAAATACATCACTCAATGCACTGTTCACTCCTGTTAGGAAGGTAAAAGAAGCGCCAGGGTAGGGTTCGCGGAAGTAGGTACACTTGACACACGCCCAGAGTTGAATCGTCGAACGGACGAAAATTTAGTTATATATTTAAGATTAATAAAAATATCTGCATATAGCGTATACTTAACGAAGGTAACCCGCGAAGACGAAAAATATTTAATCAAATAATAAAAAGATAAAATAATATTTTCTTACTTTCAAATCATTGGATTGTTAAATTGAAATTCTAAAATTATTAGAATGAATGCTGCAACACTTCAGGTTTAGATTTGTAGCCATTGATATTGTGAGCTCTTTGTGAATGATATGCAAATATCGCTCGCTCAGAGACGGAATACGATATGAGCGTCCCGCGAAAAGGAAAAGTATAAAAAGTGTATACTTAAAAAAAAATATACACACATTTCACCACCACCCTCCACCACGACTACCAAAGTACAGTAATTACTTATATTTTTATCTATTTCAGGGGTAAAGCTTTATTAAAAGTTGAGAAGTTTGACAAAGTTATCAAATTACATTTATAATTAGATATTCACAGAGTTTGGGCAAATCAATCATTTTGAGGCGACCGTTTAATAAAATTCACCAGCTCCGACACAATTTACTTTTATATAATAGAAATATTAGATAAATAATATTATATTATACGTTACAAATGTAAATAAAAATATTCTTTCTTGTCCAAACGTTAATTTTAGGTTAGTGTTTAGGTTTAATTATCTTTGGGTAGCGACAATTTGTAAAAATCTTGCTACAAAAATTCTTACAACATAAATACGCGTAAGTAATTGTAACAATATATATGAATTTTGACGTAAACTCAATGAGAACGTATCGCTAAGTGTGCAGATTTATATGCCACTACGTTAAAATTTTTGTTTTCTAAAAAATATTTTTGGATCTTTAACGATTTTGAATGATATGAGATATCCAGTATTTTTTTTTTCATAGATCCAATTTTATACCGAAATCATAGTAGTGCTTATATTGTTTTCAGTACAATAGAGATTCTTATTACTTGGAATCAAAAACCAGGAGATTTTTTATAAATGTTATTATCTATCTATCTATCTATCTATCTATCTATCTATCTATCTATCTATCTATCTATCTATCTATCTATCTATCTATCTATCTATCTATCTATCTATCTATCTATCTATCTATCTATCTCTCTATCTATATATATATAGGCCCCTTCCAGCGCGTATGGCTCGCTTCATGCTGCCGCTACCACTAAGCTCGCCGGCAGCCAAAGAGACACAGACACTACACCAGGAGACAAAAGCACCCGAGGTATGCTACTGTGGCCGTCTTAAATATTTTCATAAATCTTGGCTTGGGCTAACACAAGATACAATTATTCTTACGTGGCTACAAGATTACAAAATACATTTTATTAGAACCTCTACTCGTAACAATACATATAACAGTTGTCCTAAAGCAAAATTTAAGTAAAACAATATAATAATGCGATTAAATCTCTTTTGAATATTAGTGCAATATCTAAATGTATAGATTTGAAAAAATATTTTATATCTCGTTAATTTCTGGCGATAAAAAAAAAACATTGACTATTAAAATAAAATTAATTAAAACATATCATTTAAAAATAGAGGATTATAAAACTGTCTGTAAGTTAAATTCAAAATATTATTTTATGCATACTATTGACATGAAAAGTATGGCCATTGTCACCGGAAAATATAAAATTTGATTTATTCCCACTGATTTTTAAATTACACTTCCGATAGTGTTTGACAGGTGACCGCAAGGAGCCCACGGGTACATAGAGGGAGAAAAGTGGCCACGATACTTCCATGTCAGCTTTAAGTTACTAGACTACCACCATCTCAGTAAAATTATTATATTTTTATACGTCTATATTTTAGATAATGTGTGTTTTATTTCGCTTATCTTATATATATATATCTTTATTATTTCGTATATCGCAACACACCCTCTTGCGTCTGCTATATATATATTAAGATTTAATAATCTAATAATATTTTTTTGGGCCACAATGGATAGCCATTGTTTACAGAGAAATGCTATAAAAACAAAAAAAAAAACAATTATCTAAATTAAAACAATCACTCCATGCATATTTTAATCCAAACCAACCAATATAAAAAAAAATACATATCAGTACTTTATAAGGTACACTGAGGCATTTAAACACGTCCGCACGTTTCACAGCTAACGTTAGACCACACTAAAATCAAATAAGACAACAACTCTTTTTGTGCTCTTATTTCTCGTTCCGTCTTTTAGACCGTGATCTAGTCTATAGTTGATAGAATAACATGGTTGATAGAATGAAACGCATAAGAAATATTTAAGAATTAAATTGAACAATATCCTATATGAATTTAATTGCTTACCATTTGGTCTCTCTACAGCTACTTGTGTATTTACAAAAAAATTCAAATCAATAGCTAAATATTTGAGAACACGCGGCTTTATTTCTTTTTGGTATACTGATGACATTTATTGAATAGGTAGTGATTACGACAAATGCGAAAGAAATGTATATTTTGTAAAATAACTTATTAGAAAGACTTGGTTATATAAACTACTAGCGGCCCACTCGCGGCTGTGCATAAAAATAATATATAAATATTTCATTTGCCAACAGATTGATATATTCAATTATGAACAAACACTACGTGACCAAAGGAAGTTAGCAGATCATTTTTTCAAATTACTTTTTTAGAGTATGAACACTAGAACTGTTTCTAAAATCTATAAGGAACTGTAGGATTTATCTGGATGCGAAGAGAACTCTGTTTTTTTATTGATCTGCTAGACAATGCTCTGATAATTTCACAGACATTCGGTTGCGCTAGTGTCCCTTCGTAGCATATGGACGTCATACGACGACGTAGAAATGTTCGTTATATAAATAATTCATTAACCTTTATTTATATACTAGCGGTCCACTCGCGGCTTTGCCCGCATACCACCAATAATACTTTTATCATGTTGAATTTGCCAATAGATTAATACATTCTATCATGAACATCGGCGGCAAGAGCTCGCACTGAACTCGAGCTCATCTTGTGGCCGTAAAAACGTCGAATTATTTTAATTTAACATTTTCTCGAAAGCCACATTACGTGCTATAAAAACCGAAGATTATCTTCATTAAATTTCCTCGATAAAGAAACAACTTTTATATATAATTAAAAAAAATAAACTTTTATATATAATAAACAAAAGTGCTTATAAGAGTTTATTTGAATAAAGAATATTTTGAATTTGAATTTAAATTTGAATTCGTAAGTTTTCGATATACATACATGCGAAATAAAAATCAATACAATTTTCAATTATCTTTTGTCAGAAAATGCTTTATTGCCAATTTTTGTAAGAGAAGTATATAAAATTTTATATGTTTGTCATACAATATATTGACGCATATTCAACTATGTGTGCAGCGCACGCGTTTAATAGGGATTGCAATCCGGGATATCGGACCCAATATAGGTTTTAAAAATCCAACAACTTATTACACAACATTGTAAATTATTAACTTATTATAAATTAAAGAAATACATTAGTAAAATAAATTAAAGAAATACATTAGAAAAAAACTAAAAATGCAAAATTTTAATTTTTCTTCAAAAAAAATATCACATTATGAAATTACATTACAAAATTAACTAATAAACTTTCATATTATAATAATAAATTAAAGCAAAGTTGGTTTATACATATATGACCGCGACACACTTCAACTGCAAAGTGAAATAGGCAACTTATATTAAGTGAGAGGTATGAATCCACACAAAATCAAATTAGAGAACATACTCAAGCGAGTGATTTAGTTGACTTATGCAATTATAATGTAGAAACATATGAGTCTTTGACAAATAAACATAGTAGTTGTGCTGTTACGGAGTTCACTGAGTCATAAAAGTCTGTCACTCAAACCAGATGCGTTCAAATTTCTACCTTGTTAAAAGTTAGAATTTTTTAAAAAATATTTAAAAAGGTAGGCTAAGTCTGCGTATGTAAGGGCAAAAATTTTTAAATCTAGTAATATAATAAAATACATGGAATGCTATTTCGACTGTAACTGGGAAATCTAGAGCTTTAACATTACATTTAATATTCAGATTTAGAAGTGGCAAATACTTTTTAATTTTTTTTTATGAAATGTCTATTTTAAAAGGTATTAACAGTAACACGTACTTTGCCATCATCTCCTTCAGAAGCAATATTCAGTATTAATACTGAAAAGTCATGTTATCCTTGTAGACAAAATTTGGTGACTTTTGGGGCATGTCTGTTAAAGTGCTTAACTCTATTGTAATCTAATATTGGTACTTATCTGTCTTTGATCTTTAACATTGTGCGAAATCCGGAACTTTTCTTGACGTAATGAAATATAGCATAATAGTGCCGCTTTACAAAAGTCTAGATAGATTTGACCCTGGAAACTACAAACAAGCACGCAGCGAGACGTCGTGGGTGTCAGTCGTCTCCTCGGTCTCATCTTTCTGCTCGAGAAAAAGCCGTCAGAACGGGCCAGAGAGCTTTGGCTGATCTAACCATCCGCCGCAAGGTCGCCGAAGGGTGGTTTGCTTCGGGAAGCTACTCGCCAACTTACCTGGCCCGTGTAGATGCGCGCAGGTTATTCCCACGCGCTACTCCGAACAGGCCATCGAAGGTGCCTATACACCCTCCGTGACGTGCCTAGCTGAGTGCCGCCGCCGCACGAGTCGACTCGCGG